>JAQGAA010002170.1:0-13340 GCA_034696425.1 Isotoma viridis | reverse complement strand
CCTACCATGGTCACACTGTTACACTGTAACTCTGGTTGCTTGTGGTGAAAGTTTGGGGTAAGATCTCTCTTAACCTCGGCTTTTCTCCCTCAGTCTCACATTGCGTGTTGAGAGATGAGCATTGTACAAGGGAGACTGTCGGCTTTTTCAACTCCCTTGTGCACGTGTAGTAGAAAAACTCTTAAAGTACCAAGGAATAATAGTTTAGTCTTGTAAGAGAGTGTAAGAGTGAGTGAGGTCTTTATTATCTCTTAATCAAACCATATCATCCAAGCTATTTATTATCATCAACCTATCACAAATCACATACAAAATATAATATAACTAACCACATCAAAGAATATATATACGGGTCGCGTGGGGGGTGGTTTGGTTTATAGTGGCCATCAGAGGATAATCTACTAAAAAGAAAGCAAACTTCACACAACTGCATTTCAGTAGTAGGGACTACTGATGACCGTGGGCTACTACAGACAGAACTGTCTATTATTATCGGTTAAGTTCTCTCTTGACATCATTGTGGAAGACTGTTGTGTATCAATTGTGATGGTGAAAGCAGAACAGGAGAAAGCATTAAGGGAATAGCTCAATATCTTCAACTTCAACCTCAGCACGTGAGATTTTTCTCTTTTAGATTGACACTCTCTTTATTCCTTAAGAACCCTTATTGTGAAGAACAGGAACTTTTTCTTGGTTCCATTAGAACTATTATATTATTGTGTACTGAACCAGTGTTAAAGATGAGTATTAGTACGGATGATGATGACATGAGTGAGTGAGTGGTAAAGATGATGATAATGGTGCTAGTGGTCTCGCAGTAGTAGTGGTGGGACTAGTAGAATATTGGGTTAAAGCTGGGGGATTACCAACGAAAGTAGAACCTCAATGCACAGCTTGCAAAACTGCATCATGAATCATGGTGTGAGTTAATCTCAAGAAAGATTCGTGTCAAACTAAAGACCCTTGAAAAGTATTTTGTTGTCTATGCAAGCGAACAATAAGGCTTTGGGGTATACAAGATTTCACACTTTAAAAATTCAGAGCTTCTTCGCACTTCACATTTGCCAGATAACTGAGTATTGTATACAGTAAAAAGTACAGTCGTCATTTTCAGATTTGACAGATGATGGAGTTTCAAAAACGTTCCTCTTAACAAACTTCCCTACAGTTATATCTTCTATCTTAAGGCGTACCTTCGAAAGGATTCATTCTCTCTTCATGGGACTTCTCATTTTGGGTTGCTAATCTTCTAAAAGGTGAGATCAACCTGGTTCCAATCTCAGCTATAATTAAAGATTCTTAAGCACAAGGAATTTTCTGTATTAAATATTCATTAAGTATTATAGCTATAGGCAAATTCATTACTTGATATACGGGCATCATAATTAAAAATTCATAGCCAGGTGGTGCGTGACATTAATCTGACATCAAAACTTTAACTTCAACCAACTTCTCTAAATGTTGGATTTTCTTCTGTAATTTAGTTTCAGGAAGATTAAAGAAAAAAAACGCCATCATTTTTACCAAAAGTTGACACGTACGTAGGCAACATACGAAGCATTTCACTTCCCAAAAGTTATTCATGCATAACGTCCATACGGAATGAAATTCGCTATAACTCAGAATCTAATCTCTTGATCGCATCAAAAGGGATATTTGTCTATGATTTTAAGTTAAAATTGCAAAAAAAGAGTGTGGAGTGTAAGCCACTGAGCCACCACGTAGTTATTGGGTTAGAAGTTTTTTCTCCCTAGTCTGCACTTTTCTTTTCGGGTTGTTAAAAAGGAATATTGGTACGGTTGATTAAGAAGGAGTTAAACGACTGGAAGATTTTTAACTCTTTGGTCCGATCCCATCCAAACCATTTCATGAGGACTAGTAGAGATGGATTGAATAGAGGGATGTGATGCGAAATGTGGTGGTGGTGATGGTGGAAGTCCCAGAAGAAGTGGAATTTCGTTTCAGTAAAACTTTTTCAATTACTCAGCTCAGATTTTTAGAATAAAATGCTCTCCTTCCTCATTCTTAAGGATAGACAAAAGGGTTTTTACAGCCAAATCGGGTGAGAATAGTCTTCTGAAGGCATGCATGCGATGCGATTCTTTAAAACCTCATATAAACCTTCTTACAAACACATATATACATACATATAGGTACCGTCATCAGTCACGCTCTACATTTCTTTCGAATTATGGGACACCGCATTCGACTTGAATTAAGCATTCGTTTCGTTTCGTTCGTAACTAATTTATTGGGCAGGGCTGGTGCACATGTCGTCAAACTGCACTCCATTAGTCTCTGTCGGAATCGATTAGTCCTATAAATTCAATCGAAGCCAGAACCAGATTTGCTAATGGGGTGGGGTGTCCTTTGTGGCAGTAAATGGTGAAAAAATTTGCTTTAAATTTTTTATACATTAAAGACAACTTGTTATTGCCTTCTTGGTGTTTTTCCTAAGATTGAATTACTTAGTGAAAGTAATCTTTTCAACTTCCCTCAGTGTCATTATTTTGTTTGTCCAAAGCAGCCGCACCAGCAGGCCTAAAAAGCACATCTGGTCGTATACCATTTTAAAGCTATCAATACGTGATTTATTATTTTTCAGAATAGTACTTACCATGCACACACAGCAGTTCCCATAGTCCACAGGGACTTTGCTACCTAATCTTTATAATACTTCCGACGTGAACATTCGCAAAAAGGAAAGATTATGCAGACCATGTTTTAACATTCGGTACCTTATTTATAGGTCAAAGTTCGAAGTCGAGGTGCCTTCTAATCTACATAGCATTTATATGTCATAAAAGCAAATAAAAATTTTATTTTTCCTCGAGGCAATGTTGAGTCTAACATTATTTCATTTCTATCTGGGTGAGTGGTATTGCATACCATTATAGAATATATCGAATAAACGCCTCCACACAATTCAATTTTCGATACAATAAAATAAAATGATACGAGACCATCCAGGCAAAATAGGAAGGCTTTCTTCACTTTCATTCAATTGAATCTAAAAAAAAGAGTAAAAGCTCACTTCTTTTACATTCACATCTCACAGTCACTTTCTTCCATGCTAGGAGAGAGTTTAGTTTCATCTCTCTATAAAATGGGATACGTATTCATTCACATAACACTGTGTAGAATGTGAAAGAATCAATGAGGTGGCTTAAAGGATATCCATAGACATATCGTATCACATTCAACTTGAGATGGTTCCTTCTTGGAGCTCATAATAGTATGCGTTAGCATTTCTGTCAACTGTGAAAGAACCCGTTTAAAGTATTTCCTCTCTTAAGCTGATAGGAACCAAGTATCAAAATGGGTATAGGTTTGAGCTTGAGCATCTATTCAACGTAGATAAGTGGTTACAAAAGACAAATATAACGTCTTTCTTACTTTGCTTACTTATAATAAGTTTTTATATCGTAGGATAGCTTGATACGTTTTAGAGATGAGATGAAGGGACATAATAATATTAGAACTTTAAGGTCTTAAGGAATATAATACGAGTGTTGCTACTGTTTTAAAGTTTTATCAATAAATTATGTAAAAGATGTAGGATCTAATGAATTTGAAATAGGGTGAATAGCTATTTCAAGTACTTTAATTGGGTCAACAGGGATAGTAACCCTTAAAGGTGAATTTTTGGTGTATTTTTTGGTCCCTTGAACCTTGATAACTTCTTGAAGAGGATTTTTATTTAAAATAGCTGAGTCTCATGTATAAAATTTTACACATGGCATATGGACACTCAAGCAAGGTTTAGATTTTACAAAATATGACACTGTTTGCAAGTTGATCCCAACTTGTGCTTTTATTCGTCGTCTCACATAAATTCATTGGCTTTCTCTTTCAAAGAAAGGATAAGGCGTCAAGCACATGCCTTGGAGGCTGAAGAAATTCTGAATTTTAGTATCCAAACCTTATGTTTACGTCCAAATGCCCTTTGCATTCAAAAAGGGGAAGAAAATAGGGAAAGTAGTCTGTAAGAGTGAAAGTTCTAAGCTTTCTCAATTGTCAACTGTGCACAACATTTTGGCAATAATAAGCAGTGCTTTTCCTCTATTCACACGTTTTTTGTACATTTTAGGCTCAATTCAATTACGTAGAAGAACTACGTGTTTTAATAACGATTTCTTTACATCCAAACAGCAGGAGAAATGTATTTCAGCTAAGTATGCGTTACATCACTTAGCACTTTATGAGCTTCTGATCCATAATAGTAGTTACTGCTTTGTACTTGACATGGACTACTACTCTCACTTTGCTACAAACATGTTTAAACATCGAGAAGAATTAATTTAATGCTAGGAATGAAATGCAACTTATGAGTGAATGAGACAAAAGACATTGTCACATTTTAGGTTAACTTTTAGGAATTCAGCATTTTCAGTATTGTTCAGAAATTAATATCTTTGATTAGGAATTTAATTACTTGTTTTTCTCAAGAAATGTTATTAATTGCTTTCTCTTTGCCATTGTATTTTCTCGGATGCATTCCTAAAATCGTAATAATAACCCAAACTATCTTTGTGTTCTATTTCAGGTCACAAGATGTGGGAATGGATCTTCCTCAACTTGATTCTACTTTGCAGTAAGTCATAGTCATTTCATCCGTTTCAAGTAGATGTTTATCATTCATAACAATCATAGAAATGTTTTCCATGATTATCCTTTTATAATCACGAGGTCTATAACCTAATTAAACAGTTGGGCCTACCTCCTTTGATTTCTTTACACATTTAATTTACCAATTAATTGCTAACCTATGACCTAGCTTACCTCATAAAATTAAAATCTTTCGATTTCCTCCTTTCGAAAATCCAAATCTCACCTGAAATTCTTTACCTCAATAAGCATTGTGTTATCTCTACCCACAAAAAAAATCACTGTAATCTATTTCAAGTCACTTTTGATGCCAAAGCAAGAGAATCACACAAGCAAAGACCAAACTTCCTACTTTTCTCCTTGTAGCGTGAAAAGTCTCCAACCAATGCTCCTACTACTACTAAAAGCTTATCTTTTCTAAAAAATTGAACAAATAAATCTTTCCCTTGATACTCAATTTACTGGTTGAGTAGGTCGATAAAATCGATGGGAAATAGAAATTCGAATGAAAATTATGAGAAATCGCGACAAGACAAAAATCGATTGTGCTTTAGACGGCCTTTTTATATTTTTATGAGCATTCAGTTAAAAAAATAGTATTGTATTGCATACGCACGAAAGACAATACCCTACAAAAAAACCAAATATTCTATCTAATATTGCTGTCTACTGGTCCATGAAATTATTATTTCATATTCCAAACTGACTTTTACTACAGAACGAATATTTATTCTTAAAGTGATAGGTGGTAAAAGTCTTACTCTTCTCATCTCTCCAGAATGAATGATGCGTCTATCGTGCGTGCATGTGGTGCCAGTGACTTTTTCATATTATCTCTTCCCCAGTCCTTCGCTTCTTTCATCTTTGTCCTGTTTTTTCTTCATCTTATCTCCCAATTTCCAGGAAGCCCATAACTTTTTAAAAAGAAGAGACATAGAACACCAAGGAAAGAGATTTTATGACATCTAAGTATCATAATAATCATAATAATAACGCGTTGCTATATATCCTATACAAAAATCCTCGATTCACTGAAGTTAAGTAAAAAGTGAAGGAATAATAAGGCAGATGATACCACTTTTGGACTTGGAACTTCCCCAGGTGACAGTTTCTGAGAACATTATTGTGAGAAGGTTACTTCTATTTCAGCTCATTCTCATCTCCAGAAGCTAGGCAATCTGGCTAAATTACACAATAGTAAATATTATATTACTACAACATTACCAAGAAAGTAGATATATCTTCTAGAAGTAGTAGTAGTATCACCTTATCAGGATCACAAGCCATCATTTTCAGCCTAACATTCAAACAGACACGTTAAGTCTTTCTTTTCAAGAGATGATGAGGCTAACAGAAAAAGAATCAAGTGCAATTTATTTCTTGCATGCAAAAAATAACAAAACCATCTTTTCTTTAGCCGTCAACACTTAACAACCCCACATGGCAAATGTTACCGTACTATTTTTCTTTGTTTTTTTCTATAAACCGCACGCTAGGCTGCGTCAAACTTAAAACACATCATATATTGAATCTTACCTTTCTATTGTTCCTGATCCAATCAGTTGAAATGTGGGACAAGCGTCATTTAGACACCTTTCATTGTCATATACACTCAAACTTCTGAGACATGGACAAAGACGTAATAGGATTGAATAATAGAACTTACCTTGAATTCCGGAAAAACTGGATTTTTACTACACGCTTGCTTTTGGAAATGTTTCATGTTGCACATTTTTTTACCTGACCCCAATCACAAACTTTCTCCTCATGGGCATCTCACGAGATGTCTACCTAACATGTCCAACTATACCAATTTCAAATAGGTCATCCGTCTCTCAATATATCAAACTGATGATGCAACCACTGCACATAAAATATGGCTCATAATTTATAAACAACACATATATTCGCCTTGCTTGTTTTTTATTGTCTACCTTGTGAACATACAGACACACCATCCCAGAAGTTCTTTTTTGAGTCAGATCAAGATAAAAAGTGTTAGGTAATGTTGAATGTAATGATGTTCTCTAGAAGTAGGCATTCTTTTATATTTTATATCATTATGTAATAATAACAACACTTTCTTCATCCATATACATACACACGAAAGGTTTCTCTCTTTCTCTTTGTTATCTATAATATTATACATGTGATACTTTATATCTATACTCTTCCTTTCTCCTGAATGTCCTACCTATTTATTCATGAAATTCATACTACCCCAAAATGTACTTTGATAAGACTGTTGTGTGTACAACAACCAGCTATGAAATGGGTACAGATATCTTCATTCAGCCATGGATTTCATCCTGTATGATATGCTTCATTGCATCATTTCTTCGAAGATTATGATGGAGTAAAGTCATAAGAGCACACACTACAAGTAACTCTGTTTATACTTCCAAAGTTTTATATATTGAATGGCAGATGAGTACATAGTTTTACTAATATCCAAAAACTTCCAGGAATAGACTATATATAGTTGTAATAACCACAGTAGTAGTAAGGAATAAACTTAGAGATAGTTTAATCTTACAGAAAAATAGAAATGTTCTCTGAAGAGAAGATGAAAATGCCACAATTAATCATTTAGTTCAAGCCGAGCTCATCCTTTTGTTAAGCAAACTGCCTTTAAGGGAAATCATTGCACATTGTATACTTGATCTTGCATCAAAATAAATGAATCATCATACTATCCAGTCTGCTGAATAAAACTACGAAACCAAATCAAGTAACCCTACTATATACGAACCCCCACTGGTTTTTCAGGTAGACATTATAACATTACTGGCTGGTTAGAAGAAAAGAAGAAAAAAGGTAAAAATGCTCTAGAGCATGAATAAAGCTTTCTCTTGGTTTGTGTTCACTCTGGTAAAGCCGTTATGTTCAGTGCAGGTTGAAGGTGACAATTGCTTACAAATAAATGGGGAAGTTTTTTTTTCCTTCTTATTTTTAAGGGTAAAAGCTATAATGTCCCCGGTAGGAGATAATGTACTATTTGTGAAAGCACTAGAGTTTGAAGTAAGGGAAAGATGTTAAAAAACCTCGATCTATGTTGCATGATATGGTTTTGAGAGAGGACAGATAAATGAAATGTTGCTGCTGTGTGGTACTGGCACTATTGTACTCTCTAGGTACTCAAAGTCTTCTTTATCACTATTGTTAGTATATTCGAAATGTGATAGATAAATATATGCAGGTGGTGGTAGTGTGCTACTAGTAGAGTAAAGGGTAGGTTGCATGCTTCGTTGAGTAATCTTGTATGGTTGGAAAAAAAGGAAGTAGAAGTGAGCAAAAAAATTTATGGGATCATTCGACAAATTGCACCTCATCATTTTTACTAGAAATTTTGTGCTGGTGAGTATTGTTCTCTGGAGAATATAATTCTTCTCTAAGGAAGATGTCTTTGCATGCAAATTGCACATTGTGGCTCTTTCACTGCTTTCATCCAGGGTGTCTATAAGTATTACTTATGGGGAAAGAAACCAAGTACAGCATGGTGTGTAATTCGGAAGCTAAAGCTATGCTAACTTCGATAACTCGTTAAGACTTGAATTACGAACTGGTATAAACCATATGAGACTAGGGTTAACCTCACACTTCAGTGAATGGTATTTGCAATTGCCAATCCAATCCTTGTGTGGTATACCAAAAGGTACTTTTGTTCCTTGGATGATAAAAGTAACCATAATGGTAGGATCATATATGTATGTGTGAATGAATGATCATGACTTCACCAGATGGATTGATGCGGTCTAGTCAATCGAGGTCATGAGGGATTTCTTGAGTAATCGTTGAATTAAGCTACTGCATAAAAACTATTGACCTGATCTAGACAGTTGGATCTAGTAAAGGGTGTTATCAGATCGAAAAAGAAAGTACTTTCCATTTGTATGCATATTAGTACATTTGGTTATTTTGCAAGATTGGTTGGTTCTTGAAATGTGGGTGAGAGAAAGTCTTAATTTTTTTATCAACTATAACATATACTTGTACTGAAAGATGGACGGTCGAAAACTTCAGGGTTTTTTTGCAGGCAAAAGATGTGTTGGAACAGCACTTAGAATCTATAAGCATTTTATATTACAGAAAAAAACCTGATCAACGAAGCATCGATATCAATTCGTTTTATTTTATTCATTGCATTTTTAGGTTGCAAAAGGCAATCAAAATTGGAATTGGAAGGCCCAGAGCTGATCCTTCAACCGAGTCCGGTGACATATTTTTCTAACAGTTTTGGTCTACTGCTTGAATGCCTGGGTCGTGGTCACCCACCTATAACAACATCATGGTTAACATCTGATGGACACCCGCTGTCCAACATCCCAGGGATACGGTAAGAAGCATCTTTTAACTTATAATCATTACCGTTAGTTTAACAATAAAATAAAGTTCACTATATCCTCACTACTACCTATCTATTCGCCCTTATTACTTCAATAATAATTCCAAAGTGATATACTTTCCACTTCAAGTTAAAAGGGAATATGCAATTTTGAAGAGCAGCCCACTCGACTCCAATTCTGTCCCAAACTCTTCTACACAACGACCGATTTAATGCTAATGGAGCTCTATTAATTCAAAGTGGATCTCAAACACAGAAACAGAACTGAAAGCCACTTCTTTTCTCATCTACTTAAATGAAATCTTAAATGCTCGAATGTCAATACCAACTCAACCAAAGTGAAAGTTTTTTCCCTTAAGCTTTAAATGATTGAATGCGGTGGATGGATCTTGCTGTTAAAGCTAAAAAAGACGAGAGTTGAAGTTGAATCCTTCTTCTTCTTTGAAAAAAGATCTATTAAGATTTTTTTTTCTTAGAGACCAAAACAGCAGATAGACCAATGTTAAAAGCCATCGTTTTATATAAAGTCTGTACTACTAAAGCAAAATAACACTTAAAAAAGCTCAAAAGCTCTACTACGAGTTGGAGAGATAGAGCGGCATGCAGGCAGATCAATTTCCGTTTCCTTTTTGATTCTTCCCATAGCTTTTTAAGCGAGTTTTCTTCCAGTTTTTCTCCAATTCTGGAGGCTACACAACTAGGGAAATTAGATTGGGAAATTTCTTTCGAACCAAAACTTACTCTATGCGGCAATCAAGAATAATTTTCACCAATGACTGACGACTTTCTCCGTTAGTTTAGTTCTATAGTAAGTAGGCCACACTACTTCCTGTCTTTTCTTTAGTTTTTCTACTCTTGAGATGAAATAATATAAATAAATATATTATTTCTGTTCCTAATGCTATTATTCATTTTAACTTTGATTTGTTTGCTTCTTGGGTAAAATATCATTACTAAACATTAGAGTAGTAGTAGGGCTTGCTCCCAGTGCTGGTGTGGGGAGACTCATTTGTGGCATTTTAGTTTTGCAGAACTTCGGCATTGCTTTCCTTTTCCTTTACACTTTCTCCGTCTGAATCTTTACAAGCCTTTTCCTCATGGGTGTGAGTCCTTTAATGATGTTAATGTAACACCAGAAAGTAAATTCTTCAACCGGGGTAATGAAAGAGTGTTCTTGGAAAAAGCTAATTTGAGTATGGAAACTTGCAAATTAATTTATTTCAACGTACTTACCCTGACTTATTTCCTTTTACACGGTTGCTACGTTTTGCTACGACGGGAAAAGTAGCAGTAGTAGTAGTATAAGTATAAGTAGTATTAGGTGACTTCTAATTGGGCAGAAAATAAGAAATTACCTTACCTACTTTTTCAATTCCTGAGAGAACGATAAATATAAGTTTATTATTAACAAACTCTGACATCTAGTATACTTGAAATATTTTTAAGGGGATTAAATTTAATAAATAATCCTACGTTGATAAGATTTAAAGCATTTTCCTAGATTCTATCAATATTTAACGGAGTTTTACTTAAAGTCGTATTATGAGTAACTAAGCATTCAATTTTGAGTGGGATGAGTAGTGCAGGCTTACTCTTGCAGTTCGTTACGAAAATGATAAAATCTGTTAGATCACTAGGATGTCATAATATTTCAATATTTTCCATCCAAATTAAATTTTATGTGGATGACTTTATTATTCAAATTGATCAAAACGACAAAATTCTGATTGCAGCTCATTTTATAGATTGAATTATTTATTCAGATATGAATATGCAATAGTAGTGCAAACATACAACCTAACCAAGTGTTACACATAAAGTACACATTCATAATATCCCTTGCTTCCACAATCCACTTTGACGAATCTATCAAACCTTCTAAAGATACTCCATACTTGGTATCTTATACTTACTCATAATTTTCGATATGAATGCATAGCGTGTGATTTCCGAACCTTTCAACCACTCTGGAGAAAGCATTTTCAAAATTTCCATTCTATTTATATAGATCCCTCACCTATTTAGTATACATGAAAGCCGGAAACATTCTACTTTGTAGGGACCTTCCATAGTCAGGTTTAGTGGTATCAGTAGGTCGATAGGTTTCTGTACTTTGTACATTTTCCTTTATAGAAAAGCACCCTTCTCAGAGAGAAAGTGATTTAGGTGTGATAAATTCAATGTAAACAAATGTGTTTTCCCTTTCCCACACACGCAGAAGCCGTTTGTACAGTAAACCGTTCTCAAAGAGGAAATGAACAAACATTCATTTGGCACGCATAATAATAATATCTAAAATCGTATGAAAGCTTGAAAGGAAAAGGAAATACTGTTGCCTACTGTATGCCACTACCTATTCAAAATTCTTCATCCTCTGATTTTCTGATCCATGAAATACCGCATGAATCTTCAAAACGACTGCTTTCACTTTCAGTTTAGAAAGCCGGCGAATAAAATTCAATTCCTGTGTGCACTACCTTCATTCAACTACTTCAATTTCACACACAATTTTAGAAAATGAGATTTTGCCATACATTTGAAAATAAAGATAATAGGAAATATCCGATGAAATACTCTTTTTATATAAAAAGAATTCACCCAACTAAGTTTTTCTACTTGGGGGAAAAATCTTAAAATGAGGAAGTATGCAATCACAGCATTTTTAACTAGGCTAAACTCAAACCTACTTCCAAAAACAAACCTTTTCAACTCGTTACAAACCCTTCTTAAGACTAAGGCTAACTTTCCCCCAGGATTTTTTTGGTTCTTGGTTGGTCTAAAAAGTTGTCGTCGTAGATCTAACTAAACTCAATATTAACATGTCATTCCCACTTGTGACACGACAAAAACTCCAATCTTTCCCCTTACCATTCCTTATTATTAAATACACTACTACTACTACTCCTACTTGACTGCTTCTTCTTCTTTCGTAGTATCATAATATACCATACAAGTTTCAATGTTCAGTGATGTTGGTTGCTGCGGTTATTGGGTAACAAGTCACGGTCCCCATCTGAACCTTAGTAAAACTAGAGACTGTTGGCGATAAATACTCATCATTTAGGACAGTTTGTATTCCCCGACATTCTCTACCTCTCTCTTATCTAGCTGCTTCGCCAGTCTTCCTAAGTAACAAAATTATGAGCAAAGCTTGGCTGCATTAACCAAACTGAAGAATAGGATGCAGATCGAAATCCATGGAATACAGAAATGTACAAAACAGAATAACTCTTGAGAATCTAAGATGCAACCAGAGATTCTCTCTTACCCAATATACCTACTCAAGGACTTTACCACGAGACCACACGACCACTTCAAGCAACTCCTATACTTTCAATACAGTTATCGTAATTGAGACACTAAATCCACCTGTTTTAAATCATTCAGGAATAATTAAATTTAAACATGCTTTATTTAAAAGGTCTATGATTCTGGGATGAGGTTATGGTGGCATTCGTGACAAAAATGGTTTCATCCCTTTGCTTTTATTCCTTTCCAGGGAGATACTCAAGAATGGTTCCCTTCAGTTTTATTCGTTCAGAGGGGAAGATTACCTGCCAGGGGTTCATGACACAGAGTACAGGTGCTCCGTGACAAATCCCATAGGCACAACGCTTAGCCCTATCTTCTCTGTCCATGCAAGTAAGTTTGTCCCCATAAATTTATTTGTCACTCATTCATGCTAAGAAAGAGCGTACAATATGATGATGATGATGATGCTACTACACACAACCTTACACACTTTTTACATTTACTACTTTCCCCTTGCCCTCTACCTCACACCTCTTACATTCTTAGGTAAACTCCTTGAGAGAGAATTATTGTTTCCAATTTTAGAAACCTCACTTCCATGATTTACGATCGTAGACATTTCAAATTCTACTTACTATTTTGTAGTTATACGAGTACACCATGATTTATTTGAGTTATCTCAATAAATACTTTTATTTTCTGGTTTTCCTATTGTGAATTCAGTTGTTGATCAAAAATTCGAAATATTTATCACTGGTGCTGATGAGCGTGATATCCTGGAGGGGAATCCAACAATGCTTACATGTGATGTTAACCCACCTGCTTATAAGAAGTTTATCAAGACAATCCATTGGAAATCTATTGATCAGTATGGCCATGAGAGTGAAATCGAGTCTGATGGAAAAATGTACGTTATCTATCATATATATAATACAGTATTAAGCACTTTTACTTTTAAAACTTTATAGCCTTTACGAAACATATAAACCACATAAAACCTAAGTACATCCGGTTTATTGTACTGTATATTTCGGCATTAGCTCATATATATTATATTTAGCTCAAAAATAAGAAATTCCCGTAAACATTGCTTAACTACGTGATAAACTTTTTCCCAAAGTAATTTCAACTCACT
>JAQGAA010002169.1:0-13342 GCA_034696425.1 Isotoma viridis | reverse complement strand
TTTGTGATCTCACTTTACAATTTCACACGAGTCAGACTTTAAAGGTATGTTTAGAAGTGGATTGGAAATCGATGTTGAAGGATTTATAGTTTTTAAGGTAATGAAATGATGTTATTTATTATCCTAAGGTCCATCGAGTGGTTGTCAACTTGTGTACGGAGTATTTTGCCAATTTAGAACGAATGTATGGCCTTATTGATGGAACATTGGTACTTCAAAAGGATGTCGAATATCAAGCAATGGTTACCATCATCAAGTAAGATTTTCAGTATGAAGTTGGTATACAAGTACAAAATTCTAGTACACGCGATACCGATACCTGAAAATAAAAGACTTAGGGTTAGAATAGTTTTTTAAATGATTGTATTATTTCCAAATAGGTTTTTTTACACGGGTAAACTGGAGATCCCGGGGAACCAATTTAACGAAGTTTATCGCACCGTGAAGCTAATGAATATAACAATTCTTACTAAACTACTAGAAGCACATGCGAAAAAGCCCATAGCACAAGCAAAGAAAGAACCAACTCGACCTATAGTCTTTAAACAAGCAGTTGAAATCGGTAGACCTATGCAAAAAGGTCAAGGACAAAACCAACCATCTTATAGTGGAACTACTGCTTTATCTTATCAAGGAGCTGGAGGAACAACTAAAACACTCCAGGTAACAACTCCAGGAGCAAAACTCCCCCCCCGGTGTAAAAACAAAAACGGTTCTTGCTAGAGTTCAACCTCAATCAGTTCGAATCGCTCAGCAAAGTCCGAGTAAAGCTACAAGTCAGAAAAAGTAAGTTTGATTAAACCTTTTTTTGATAAGATTATAAAATATTACATTTTAAAATAGTATTGTATTATACTTAACTACTGTTTTCTGGTTATTTTTAGGAAAAAGTAAGTACGGCTTCTTGCCCTGAACTACATTGTGACTCCGTTTATATTTTACAACCATTATTTTGACTCTTCTATTTAAATTTTTATTGACAAAGTCTTTTATATGCAATTTTATAGACTACCCATCTGGAAGGAAAGAAAATTCAGTCCGGCTAACACAGTTGATCCGTTAATGATGGAAAAGTAATTATTGCAAATAAACTGAATGAAGATTATATTTCATAACTTTATCAATTATTTGATGAAAATGTTCTCGTATTTAATCAAGGTGGCCTATTAAAGACGAACCTGCACGGCCTACCCGATTCGAATGGGGAGATCCAGAGGATGACCCTTCATTTTTATCTCCAGTTGTCAGTCATTCATTAATGGACAAACAAAAACAGAATAATAGTGGCAGGAAAGTGGAAGATATTTTTGATGTTGTGAAAAACCAAAACCTGGCGAAACGGAATCTCATGAACCAAGAAAAGAACCAAGCCAAAGGTAAAATTTACTTGAAGTCCTATATAGAAGTTAAGGTTAACTTTCTCAAGCTATGCGTTTACTACTAGTTCATATTTTGAGTTTATAATGAAATTTTGAACGTATTGAATCTAGTTCTTTAGCATATAGCTTAATGTATTTAATTAATTAAGTTATTTTAAAATTTTAGTTGAGCAACCTCCAGCGAAAATGATCAAACTGGAGCAATCAGCAATGGGTCAAAACAGATCCACAGAAATAAACACTATGCACCACCATACTAGTGACTCTGATCATGTTAATTTGACGGAGGAAACTGTCGAGGAAGAAGTCCATACTAGCGAAGCGGAAGTACCCCAAACTCGAGCCCCAATTTTGAAGCCAGCCTTAAAATCTCAGTCTCACATCAGAATGACACCTATGGTAGGCTCAAATGACCCGAATCTAGGAAACAGTGACAAAAATCAAGAAATGCCTACAACAAGTGGAAATTCTAGGTTTTCAATGGGTCCCTCTAAAGTAAGTAGAATGTGAAATCAACTCATCGTCTTCATAATTCAATCCCTTTGGTCTAATTAAACATATCAAAATCAATTATTTTTTTAGTCGGTTCGATTCGCACCGGAAATTGAAAAAGAAAACAGCAAAACCATTGAAGTTTCTGGACTCTTTCCCAACAGTAAAGACGAAAGCGGTGATCACTCAAAGATTGTTGCAGAAATATTGAAAAAGTACCCGGATATTGTCAAAGACAAGCAGAATATACGATTGAAAATAGTACAGAAAGGAGTTGACTCGACTTCATCAAAAGAAAAAGCAAAAGTTTCCTACATTGTCCTTAAATCCACTTCAGCTCCTTCTGATTCCCTTGGACAACTTCTACTAAAAAAACCCTCGTCACAAGCAACTTCACAAAAAAGTTTTTGGGATAATAGTGACAAGCCTGAGAAATTACCTTCTGGAGCTGAAAATGTTACAGGTCCTTGGTTATGTGAACCTTGTGGTGGTGGAGAAGAGACTCCAATGGTTTTTGAGTCATACTACACTTATCGGAAACATTTAGTGGTATGACCTTCTCACAATACTTATATATCAATTATCACTGCTTATTTAAATTTCTGCTTCATTTGGTATACCTGAATTATTATATAATTTTAGGATATTCATGGTGAAAGGATTGACGCTAGGATATGCGAGTATTGTGGGCAGAAAGCTTCAAAACGAAATTTACTTATGCACCATTTGTATACAAAACATGGGGTTCCACCCCCTAAAAATATGAATTTCCCCAGCTGTGACAAATGTGATTATGTGGCCTTGAGCGAATCTCTACTAAACAAGCACAAACTTACCCATGATTCCACTAAAGAATTCGGTTGTCGGGTAAGGCTTTCTTTAAGATGGTCTAAGTATTGATGAACAAATATTTATTTCCAATTTTCTGTGTCGTTTTAGATGTGCACTGCTAGTTTCAAATCTAGTATCCAATTACAAAACCACATGGCAGCAAATCTTCATCGAAGCAAGGTTACCAACATTTATGAATGTCCCTATTGCAGAAAAGGATTTGTACGGAATGTCAACTTAAAGGTAAAGTTGTACTCTACAATATTCAGGTTTCTTTCTGATTTAATTAAAGCTTTAATGCTTTAACGATGCTGCGAGGCGATCTATTTACATTATTTCATTTGGTGTGTATTTCAGACCCACATTCGGCAACATCATAAAGACATAGCTCGACATGAAGAGATGGATGAATCCAGGTCACCATTAGATGAGTCAATTGCTAATCGATCAAGTGCTAGTATGAGTTCAGGTTCTGGTGGCAAAAAGCGTCAATTTCCTTCAATACTTGACCACCGAGCGAGAGTGTCACAACAAGGACAGAGCTTGGAAATCGTACCACACGATGGTACAGAAGGTCAGCAAGTTAGCCTTATGACGGCTGATGGTCACACAATAGAAATTTTACAGGGTCTTGACCCACATACAATGTCCATGCCCATGACATTTGTACCATCCTCCGAAGGTGAGTTATTTTTTATAAAAGTATATGGCTGCGTTCACTTTATAAATCGATGCAAAATCACACTAAACAAACTTCAAATTCTAAAACAGCAGAGGCGATGACAAACGTAGCCAGCTCTATTGCAGCATCACTTGGATTAGAAGCCCAAGGAGTTCATGGAACTACGGAATTTATGACCGGTGTGACAAGCGACGGATCTCCTGCAGTGTATATTATGGATAACTCTCAACCTGCAGTTGAGGTAGATATGTCTGCTATGGGATTGACTGCTGATGGTACGATGATTTACGATGGAGATGATCCAAGTGGACAAGGGCAGTTTATTGTGCAAGATATACATGGAAATCAATTCCGTAAGATTACCGGCATCGATGAAACAGGGAAACCAGTGATATTTTTTCAACTAAGCGAAGAAAATGGTCAAGTAACAATGGCTCCTGCGATGCTGGATGATGGGATGCAAATGCAAGGAACAAGGTGTGTAAATAACTAATTATTGAAAATTCTAAAGTTAAGAATACAAAATTGGTAGGGATTAGGTCCAACTCCAGCTCCCTTCGGATCCAAAAAACTCCACGCACGCTCTACTTAAATCACGATATAGATTTAATTTTGAAAGTGCGATACAGTTGCGACTTATATGAGCGTGTCAAAAATATGTCATAAAGTTGGATTCTAATTCGATTGTGTCAGAATGAATATAATTTTGAAACTTAAAATATAATAATCAATTATCTTCCTCTCGTTTTTTAAACGTATATTTAAAATTGTTTTTACAGCTCTGTATTCGTATCCTCTGGAATGACTATGCCCGTAACTGTTTCTTCCGATGGGACAGGTCAACAAGCTCAAGTACTCCTTACAGCCTCTGGTCATGATGGTACAGTGTATGACTTAGTCCCTGCAAATCAAGAACACCATCACCATCATCAGCAAGTTGTTTTGACCTCAAGTCATGGAGAAGCCCAACACCACCACCACTACCATCACCAAGAAGTTCTACCTGAACAAATGGAACATGGACAAACTGTTCAAGAACTGCACATTGTACTAGACCAAAATGAAAATAGTCAAGATATTGAAGGTCAACACCAACAGCATGACGTGGTCCACGAAGATGGCTCTCTGATGCAACATCAGCATCATCACCACCAGCATGAAGAACATGTCCAAGAACAATATGAAGAAAATGGGGAAGTTATTGAGGGCCTTGTACAGGAAACAGTCACAGCAGATGAAGAAGGTAATCATCATCACACAGAGGAACAAGATGTTGGAACCTTAGAGGTACAAACAGTCCAGGAGCAGGAAGTTAGTCATGATAACTTAGGCGAAAATGAAGACTCTAGTAATATAATGGTTGTTGAAGAAGTTACTGCTGAAGGTGAAGAATTAGAAATCCAAGACACGCAGGAGACTCAAATTATAGAGGAAACTGAAAGTGGACAAATTCAGATCCATCAAGACGATACTCAAGAATTAGAAATAGAGAATACAGAGGTTGAGACTCAAGATATGGTTTCTGGGCATGACGAAGAAGTCCATATGGTAGGTGGAGAAGATGAACATCAGCAGCATCACCATACACAAATTATGGACGAAGAGATGCAGCTAGTGGAAGAAGTTACTGGAGAAACATTGTCTATGGTTGAAGAAGAAGTGGGCCAAGAAGAGGATGAAATGGAAACATGAGATGATTAAAGAATCCAGAAAGTGCAATACATTTGGATACGAAAAACTGATTTATATTAATTTTTAATGACTGCATGAAACCAATGAAGCCTGCAGCAGTTAGTAATTATCACGTTTTACTTTCCTGTACGTATGATATATTCGAAGTTATGTTAGGGTCTAGTATTACGATTAATTAATTACAGTTACGTACCTAATTTATGTATTATTTTTGACGTACTAGAATCTTGTTGAGATATATTATGTGTGTCTGCTTCCATTTCCACCTGCAATTTTCCAATATATACCTAGTTTTAGGTAGTGGTAGTGGTAAAGTTTACACCATTACATTAATTACCTACTGTAATTATCTACATAATAATATAGTGTATTCTAATTTTCTAATCTATAGTGGACATTTTTATTTATAGATAGAGTAAAAATTTTATTATGACGAATAGATGATTTTATGTATTGAAACATGTACATAATATGTACCTTAAACATTGAAAGTAAGTCCTTACTATTGTATAACGATGTTTTCCTTAAAAATGTTTTGAAATAAAACGTCAAATACCGTTTAATTATTAAATCTACTGTGCAAGCAAACTAATTTCGTTTCGTTCATATTGCATATTGCATTTTGTGACAATTGCACAAGGACTGATAACACTATTACTATTGTATATCCACTGATAAGCGAACCCCAACTGCAACCATAGATAAATTAAAAAAATGGAGACATTTTAAAGCAACTCATCATCGGTTTCGGCTTCACTTCTTTGAACTGAACCTTATAATAACTATGAATTATTAAAAAAACGACAATTTTCGGTAGATTTAGCAAAATACTATTATTCAGTTTGATTTTTATGCAAACTATATTGACTGCATGTACATATTGATTAAATAACTAAATGTAAGATTATAAAGCCTTAGATTTCTCTTTATTGATTTTCTGCTGCTGGCGTTCTTGTATTTCTAATACACTAGGGTTATTGTCTTCCCATGGCCTAGGACCTCTTTTGTTCTCCCAAGTATCGATGTCTATTTGTTGCATTTTACTATACTCTTTTTCTATCGTTACTTCTTTGGATGCTTTCATAGTCACTCCCATTTCCTTAGCTTCTTCTGGAGTTATTCGCTTTTGGCCTCGGTATTGGTATCTATTCAGGAAAGCATAAAATAAAGAAATTAAAAAAAATGAAAGTAAAAAAAGTTGAGGGCTGGAAAGTCAGTATGGGGACGGGGACTGGTGACTGGGGGAAGTAATACGCGTCCGATAATTTCATAATCAAGCATTTCCGATAAATGCATAAATGTTAAGATATTTAACTTTAAAACATAAAAATACAGAATTAACTGTGCAATGCGATGGAGAGAATGGAGACTCACCTAATTTCAGAGAACTTTTTGAGACCAAATGATCCCCCAATGACTAGAAGAAAGAACGGCACACCAAATGACAAAAACCTATTTCTCCGGATAATGGAACCCCCACCACTAGCCATAATTAGATCAGGATGACAACTTCAAGCTTCAGGGTTCAAAATTACGAGAAACGGTTGCACTTACTTGGAAGGTATTGACACTTTAAATATCATATTGAAACTTTAAATTCAAGTTATACAAATACAAAAGAAAGTAAAAACATTCCCATTTCCGTTCAAAATTTTACTTTTATCGCAAAACCATCCGGCAGCAAACCCGCGTCTACACACACAAACTAACTACTCGTCAATTCCTCACTTTTTCATACAAACCGATAATGGGCAACGTGCAAAACTTTTTGATGTTGCACTTGGCATTTCAATTTCTTGCGTAAAAATGCAAGCTGCATTTGCAAATTTGCATTGCATTTGCATATATTTGCAATTATTACATCGCATCGTCCGGATACATATATCCATGGGCAAAAAATGTTTTGCCAGGTTTTTCTGGTCCTGCGAACCAATTAGCCTGGCTGACAAGACAAGATAACGATGTAAATATTTGCAAATTTTTGTGGCCTGGATGGATGATAATGATATCTAATAAATACTATGAATGGTTGGGTGGGTGGATGTTAATTTTAAAACAACAATGCACAATTCAAATAAAAATGCACAGACACATTTCATTTATAATCATTTAAATAATTCAGTCTCAAATTTATTAATTATAGCTAAATGGTATCGAAAATTTTAGTTCAGAAACAACAGATACGTACTAAAGATTAAAAACAAGTCAAGTTTAGTTTCAAGTTAAATCATCATACAAGCACGGTATTGGTTATTATGCGGACCAATTTAAGCGGATACGTTTTAGCGGAGTAGCGGACATATGTGTTTGCGAACTTATACCTTTGCGGACAAACTTATGCGGACCTTGTTGAAATTAGCGGACAGTAAAAGCACAAGCACATTCACAAGCACTGCAAAGCGCAAATATGCTACATGACGGTTTATATACTAATTCATCGTCAATTCCCATAAAATTATCACTAGAGCTATAGTCATCGGGACCAAAATTGATTGCCACTAAAAATAGTTAATCATTTTGATAATTTTAGTAAATATTTCTCTCGAGATTAGAAGTTACAGAACGTGTTGACAGGATATGCTAATGTTATCTTTCACTAGTCACTGTCGCAAACGCAATTCACTTAAAGTGACACTCGAATTAGGCACTGATTTTTAGATTAAAAAATTAAAAAATTATACTGATTTAAAGCACCAAATGATTTCAGGTTTGTTTCCGGTACTTTGAACCTTCTGCTTAATTGATACAGACACTAATGTTAAGTAAGTTACACTGTTACATAGTACCAACCGGTATATATATGAATCTATGTATCATCGTTAAAAAATTGCTTGAAAATAAAATTGGTAGACATACCAATTTAGTATTCCAAATTTTGGAGTTTTAATTTTCCTTTACATGCAACGTAGGTCAATCAATATCTTGCGAATCTCCTTCCTCTTCCGAATCAACTTCCTCAACTATTCCAGCCAGTGATGTATCACAAAGGGATGGAGGCTCTGTGCCATTTATCATATAGCTCCCTTCTCTTAATCTCAACAAGCTAAATTTGATCTTGTAATTGTTACTTGATCTAGGATCCATCATCAAGCCAAAGACTTGTTCAAAAATGCCTATGACACTCCCCATTTGAAGGATTGTTCCACAAGCCATTACTTGAGCCAACCCATGGGGATTAATTTTTCCTCGGACGCCAATTCCAGGAATAAGATTTGGATTGAAAGTAAGCTGCCTCATAAATATTAACTGTTTCATTTCTTCGTAACACTGCTCCCCATTATGCAGGACTTCTTGAATGCGTCTGTTTTCAGAAGTATTCTGTGTTATGTACTCCACTCTTAAGTTACATTCTGGCCAGAAATGATGGGGGCCGAAATCTTTGAGGGAATTTAGCATATTGTAAAACCACGGAGTAAATTGATCACCAAATTTTTGTCCTGTTTGGATCTGAATTTGCCTTTGGTTGATGCATTCTTCGATGTCCATTGACTCTTCTTCTGTATACAAGTCGGGATCTTCGAACACAACCAACTGGTGTGAAACGTCTGTCTGTGACTGCCGACAGTGACTAAGTCTGGGGTCTGTCATCGTGGAGCATGAGACTTTTTGAATTACTGCTGAAACAGATGGGACCAGCTTGTTTTGCGAGATTAAACCTGAACGTGAACCCTGTAGTGCCAGTATTGTTGAGGGTTTTGATTCCTTTTCGCATTTTTCAGTTGCATGTTCTGGTTTGGCAACTTTTTTGAAATATTTGTTCAGTCCTACACCAGGTGCTGAAACTTGAGACAAATTGGTTTTTGATTGACTAATTGGTTTCGATGCAGATTCAGTAGCAGCAGTAGTGGTATTCTTGCTCGGTAGTCTCACAACTGGAGTGCTTTTACTACTGTTGTTAGCTACTCTGGATGCTGCAACAGCCAGTTGTTGATGTGAAAGCTTGCTTGGTTGCTGAGATTCCTAAAAATAGACAAAATGAGGTGAGATACTATTTGCGTAATTTTACGAAATAAAAGGTGCTTTTATAATTTAAAGTAGTTACATATTAATAAATCTCGCTGAACAAGTGAGTGAATGAATGAATTACTTACCTTAGAAGATTTTGTTGGAGCAGTATCTATAAAATTCAGAGTTTTGCAGTTTTGCTCACCCCAATAACTCAGAATAATACGACATAGCTTAGTTTTATCGGCCGCCAATGGAAATCCAACATTCTTTGCTAGTAAGTACTTTATCAAGTAGTCTTTCTTGACTCGTCTCCGATTTAAAAGCGTAACAGCATCAGAGTACTTCATGATTACTGATATTGCCTCTGTAAAAAATATGAAATAAATTTATTTTATATCGTTAAAATGTTATTTCTTTCCCGTTTTGTTAAAATAAACAGTGCCAAACATTTCACTTCTGCATGTATTTAACTTTTGAATTTGAATCCTTATCCTTAGACTTAGAATCATACGAGTTCGAGTTGTCCGCTTCGCAGCAACCCATCTCTAAATATGCCTTTTAGACGTCAACCCTTCACCATCAATACATGCTGTATGTTGTATGTACCTGGAATTGTTGAAGCAGCAATCAAGCCTCCAGTAGTAGTTTTCAAAAGTCCATGAACTTCATCTGGTGGAAGGCCTTTGAGGAATTCGGTGATCCCTTTGATAGTTCCTTCTTCCATGGCACCTTCCATTCTTGCGTCCGAATGTGGAATGGTCTGACAGTCAACGGTTCACAAGTTCAATATGTTCAGCAGCCAGCTATATTACACATCCAATCTACAAACAAATTGAAATTACATTTTAAAACATGACATATAAAATGTTAAATGTGTGAAATGATATATCCGCGAATTGAGTTAACGTATTTTCAAGGTGCAAGGCGATGCCCTGCCAGCAATTCACAATTGCAATTCACAATAACGGATGTGGTACGTGTGTACGTGAATGAAGTACTAACAACTAACGAAGATGTGAAAGATGAGGTACTTACTTACCCTTACTATTGATGTACTAAGGTCAAAGGTTGAAGGTACTAATCCAAATCAACTACCAACTACAATACACAAACAATACAAACTACGTGAAGTGAACCATGAACCACCAACCTGTGACCTGCAATCAATGTTAATTAAATCAAGTGTGCAGTGACATCAATCAAAGATTCGCACGTTAATTACTAATTAATTTTAATGAGGTAAAAAGAGTGAAGAGTAAAAGTAAAAAGTGGTAGTTTGTACTTACTTCCTTACGGTCAAAAACGGTCCGTATCAGAAAATTCTGATTCTGCTAAAGCGAACAAAGAACGCACATGTCAAATCAAAACAAACACAGAACGATTTCGCAAAACATACCGCCACCTCCACCGCAGAGGGCCATCCGATGTGCACCGTCAACCGTTGAATACTCTCGAACCACCGCACCGGTGGTCTGACGGCTCACATAACCCGACTGGGTCTGTTTTTGTAGCTAAAATTGCAAAAGAGATAAAAATGAGAATGAATGAATGAGTTGAATGTGAATCACGCCAATTAGCTGGTCGGCTGCAACCGAAAGACGGATTTCAGCTCTCGGCCAAAAGTATACAATCCGGCTTACTTACCGTGGCGGCTTTTTCCTCTTGTTGTCTACTTTCAATTTTCAGAAAAGTTAAGTAATTTGTTTCCAATTTAATTTAATGTTTGTTTAAATTTTTAAGATTCTGCCGAATTTAGAAACATTAAGTTTGAGTGATGTGTTTTTCAGGTAATTTCAACGTTTTAACTATTATTAATTGCAATGAATGCAGTTTTTGTGTAATTCTGAATTCTCTAAAGAATATTGAATATGATATGATATTGCAGAATGTGAAATGTATGTGGAATGTGGAATGTTGAATGTCAAATGTGAAATGTGGTCATTGATTGATGATTAATTAATAACCAGACATAATTTATTTTTCAGCTTATAATTGTAATGCTGTATGTGGAAAGCTTCATATCTTCATAATCTGAAATCACTCAACAATTGCTGGAATTGCAAGAATTGCAAGAATACACCTCACACCTTCAACCTCCTCCTGACACCGACCGTGACAAGTGACACCTGATAAGCTCTCTTCACTCTTCCTTCCTCGGACCGGGATCATACTGAAAAGAAGTTGTTCTGTCTAACGTCAGCTTCAGCTACTACGACTAAATCTATATTTTATTTTTGCTATTGTTGCAGCGAAAAACACTAAGTAAGTGTATTATCTCATATATTATTTTAAAATTATAGTACAAAATGTCAGTTCTATAAGTAGTAAAAAGTATAGATGGTTTCCCAAAGTCTAATCAAACGTAAAATGTTTTTGTAAATAAATAGTGTCAACAGATAACGAGCCTCCTGCCCCTCCCAAGTTCGAAAACAACGAAAAAGTTTTGTGTTTTCACGGCCCCTTGATTTACGAGGGGAAAACACTTAAAACCGAATTCAAGGACCCCCCTAAGGAATTCGCTTATTTTATTCACTACGCTGGATGGAATAAAAGGTTTTTGTTTACTTACAATTTGATCAACCATTTTCTACACTATAATTATAACTTTATTCACATTTATCTTTAGTTGGGACGAGTGGGTATTGGAATCTCGTGTGCTCAAGTTCAACGACGCCAACCTAGAGACACAAAAGCAGTTGAAAATAGCTCACGAGGAACAACTGTAAGACAGACAAAGCTTATTAAACCTTCTTAACTTAACATACTTACGTCATGTCACATACTTCAAACTTGCTTTGCTTTTAAAGATTAGTCCTATGTGTATTGCTTAATAACATTTACAGTCGTAATGCTAGAAAGGCGCAAGGACCGAGTAATAAGTCTACTGTAAGCAAAAAGAAATCAACTGTAGGAAGTGACACTGCAAGTGTCTTGTCTGCTACTGACTCAAGATCTTCAACACCTGTACTTGATCTAAAAGGTGTAAAAGGCAGGAAGGACTCTATCAAGTCAGAATCTGTGGATGGTAGTGATACACCTGGACGGAAACGAAAGCGAAGTGACTACGTCGAACCGGTACACTCGATATATCTTTATTCTTTGTTTGTTTGAATTACTGCCGTAGTTAGAGGATATTTAAGTATGTTTTATGAAGAGGACAGTCCATTTCAGCTGGTAAAAAATAATATAATCAAATTCTAAATACTTTTTTCAGGAATCGCTATTTTCTGTGAAACAAGAAGTTCAGATCATGCTACCCGAACAACTCAAAAGTTTCTTAGTAGACGATTGGGATCTTATTGTCCGCCAGAGACGGGTATACATTTTGCAGTCTACATTCTTACTACTAATATTCAATCTAGATAAAAAATAACGTATGTTGTTACGCATCTATTTTTTTCAGTTAATCGCACTTCCAGCACGCCATTCTGTTGAACAAATTTTAGAAGACTATTTAAAATCAAGAAAGAAAAGCGATATGTACGCAGTTGAGCTATGCAATGGACTCCGAGAATATTTCAACTGTATGATTGGCTCGCAACTCCTTTACAGATACGAGCGAGAGCAGTACCTCGCGGTATGTTATTTATAATTTGAACTAGAGCTAGTGGCAAAAAATGCTTGATGCATGACAGCCGTTGGTTGTTGTGGTCTTGATAAACTTGAGAAGTTGCAATGAAAGTAACTTCAACAAGTACTGGCTATGGACTTGATACTATCCAATCAATTGTTTTATTCCTGGATACCATGAAGTAAATAAACTTTGGTTTTAAACGTAGTTAGCCATTTTTAATTCGGTTACTCATAGATCAGCCGCTTACTTTTAGTTTACTAAAAGATATCCAAAATCATACGTCGTACGATTGGTATAGTGTGAAGTCCATTGCTCGTCTTTCTGAGCCTTTGTGTAAAAAAACAGATTTACAACCAGTACCAACGGCATGCAACTCCAACTCAAAAAAAGCAAATGTCAGAGATATACGGCGTGGCTCATCTTACGCGGTTGTTCAGTAAGGCAGACGATATTATTTGAAAATTGCGATTTGTTTACTTGGCTCATAGCTGACATATAAATATTTTATATTTTTAGCTAAACTTGGAGTTTGTTTATCCTACACAAACCTGGATGTAGAAGCAATTGGAGTTCTTAAAAAATGTGTTGAAGAATTCCTGAAGTAAGACTTTTTCAATGTTTCTTCATTTAATAGTAATGTATAATTCCGAATTGAAATTTAATATAAATTCTCTGACTTTCAGATTCCTTCTGGCTAACTACGAAGATTACTTTTCACTAGAGGACTACGGTGTGTCTGATCCT
>JAQGAA010002168.1:0-13344 GCA_034696425.1 Isotoma viridis | reverse complement strand
TTTCTCCATAGCAGTAACACTTTTTTAACATAAGTCTTCCTTCTAGTTTAACTATATATATATCTACTTCTATGGCCCATCCAAAGAAGCCAAGGGTGCCAAGGGATCTTCCATAGGAGCCCTTACTCTTCGTACAAATCTATTCTTGCAAAACGGTTTTAGTGGAGGCACAAAAACTTGAGCACTTGACACGGATCCAAAGATTCTTTCACTCGTCCACTTCTTTATCACAGTATTCGAATGCACTTGCTTATTAACGTAATTTGAATTATTTTGTTTATAAACAATTTCCTTATTGTTTTTATGAAAACTAAGTTTATGATTTTTAAGACATTTCTGAGTTGTACAAGTAAACGAACACCAGTCACAGGATAATCTCACTTTTTGTAGTGGGAGTGGTTCCATTTCAAAATCATTTGTTCTTTTACATTCCATTCTCAAATGAGAAACTAAACTTTGCTTCGTTCTAAAAGAATTTCCACAGGTTTTGCATTCATAAGATTCTTGAGATTCTTCTCTAGCATCACTAGGAACACCTGCCCCCAAAAAGTATATTTTTAATTGAATTAACAAAATCCAAAAAAATCTAATAAAAAAGAATAAAAAACAAACCCATACCGGTTGAAGATTTTAGTGAAATTGCAGGGCCTTTGAAAACACCATGACGCTTCCTCATATGAGTCCCCTTGCCTCTTTCATTTATCGATTTCATTGGACACAAATCACATGTAAAAACAGATTGCACAAATTCCCGTTTGCATAATTGACGCTTTTTGTGTATTTGAAGGTGATGAAGAGATTTGAACTTTGCACCAGATGTTGAACACAGCTCTTCATGCACTAAAGCATCCAAATCTAAACAAACAAAATGTAGAAAATCAATTTAAAGTGAACTATTCATAAACAACTGGAACTTACCTGATTGATTAGAAGATTTATCAGAAGAGTGTGGACAATCCACTTTTCTTTCCCTAACAGATTGTACATCTCTGTCCGTTGTATTGGACAATCTTTCCAGTCTAACATAAGGGAAATAGTGATTTGGATGAATTTTTAATCGAATTTCTCTCATAAATGTCCCATCATTTAAATAAGGCAGAGTTGACTTTTTCTCTTCTTCTGTATAAGAACGAATGGAACTGCATGTACTTATTCCTTAAAAAATTAAAATCAACACACAACGCTTAATTTTTTTTCCCATTCCATTCTTTACATTTCGGAAAGGTCAAAAATTTGAAATAAAATGCTAAAAAGAAATAATTACCTTTCAAGCTCTTGGTAACTTTGATAACTTTAACTTGATTGAATTTCCACTTGGGTGCATCCGAAGGAAAAGACAGACTGCCTGAAGGGAGATCATCATTGGAATTGCTATCATTGACTAGCAGATTTTCAGCTGAATCTGAGATCGAAAATGGCCATTCCGGTTGGGATTTATTTTTCTTTTTTTTCTTTGGTCGATATTTGTAGTCTGGGTAGATTTCCTTGTGTAATTCTCTACAATTTAATAAATAAAAAAAGCTTTCATATTAGAACTGAAAAATGAAATTCATATCAATTTACTAGAGAATTGTTTAAATTGTGGTTGACTTTTACCCGAGTCTCTTAGCTTCTTGGAAGTAAATCTGTTTCGTATCATCACTCATCAATTTCCAGGCAATTCCCAACTGCCTACTGATATTATTATGATGAATGAAGTTGTCTTTCATCAATTTCCTTCTTTCTTGTTTTGACCACACCATAAATGCATTCAAAGGTCTTTTTATCTTATTTCCGTAATCTTTTCTCTTTTTCTTTACAAATTCTTCCTTTTCAAAATCCACAAGGCTGGAAATAAATGCACTTTGAGCTCTACTAGCCTCTTCCTTCCTTTCCTCACCTTTCCTCGAATTAGATGCACTTTGACCTTTACTAGCCTTCTTCCGCTTCCTTTGCTTACATTTTCTATCTTCTTCTTGAAGGATTCCATGTGAACTGATTTGCGTCCCTTGTCCCCACGGAGGAACATGTACAACTTGACATTCCACTTCACTCTCACTACTTTCTTCCAAAACCTCATGACATTCCAAAAATAGCCTTTCTGTCATCCCTGACACTGACCGGTCCATTTCCAGCGCGTCCGTCTTCACATCAATCTGTGGATCATTTTCAGATGGATCATTTTCTATATTAAAATGATATTTGATGTCAATAAGTTCGTCACTTGCGTCAAATTCAGATGCATAAGGCTCTGATGATGACAACACCGACATAATTAAATCGTTAATGTCTTAAAGTCTACAGTGTAGACTCTACACTTCAAAAACTGACATTTGTTTATGGACTAAATTCCTTTTTGTTTTTGAATTTGGATTGTAGCGCACATATAATATGTGTAAATGGCAGTATATAGACCGACATTAGCACCACTTCCGGTCTCCGAATTCTGGTCATTTATATATAGTTAAGTCCATTACTAATTAAATAATTAGTTGTTTACATGGAAGACTATGAAAAATGAACAAAGGATAATGCACAATTAAGTCCAACTCTGAAAAATAATTTACGAATTGATTTATTTCAATGTAATAATTTAGTGAAGGAAAGTGGCATAGCTGTACGTAAATCATTTACATACAGAGAATACAGACTAAAAAATCAAATGCGATTTATAATTATTTAATTTATAATTCCAACAATTAACAATTTTTATATTACTAACAATTATAATAATTTCAAATGACTGCAAAAAGACGAGAGAGACTCCGGTTTCTTGTGATGAGTTGATTATACAAATTATGCGAATATGTATGATAATTAATAATTATTTAAGTAAATACAAACAATAATCGGGTGTGGTTATATATACTCTTCTTTCTATATAATATTATTAACGAGTCTAAATATAAATGTGGGTGTGGTTTTTTATTATTTTTCGAGTGGTATACAAATACAACAAAGGTAAAATAATATTGAATAATATGTTAAATAAAGCGTTATCTGTGTGTCACTAAATATACTTCGATTCATTCATACTTATCTTATCATAAAGCAAAAAAGCTGCGATTTCAACTAAAATTTAATATCAGATAAATGTCTATTATAAATCTATTACAATTACAACTAATAGTTAATTAATTAGCTAATTAGAATTATTATTAATTATTATAACACGTGTGTCAAAGAGTGTTCAAAAATTACAATTTAGATTTTTAAATTCAAGTTCAATTTTTAAAAAACTTGAATAAAAATCCGATTCGATATTGTAATTTGTGAACGTTTCTTTTAAACTATATTGATTATAAATCCGTTGATTTAAACTCTCACAAGGTTTTTAATGCGATTTACTTTACAATTTTATTTTTTGTTGCGATCAAAAAACTGACTAATTTTAATTAGAAATATTTCTCAAACATTAGTTAAGGGTTTTTCTTGAAAGGATATTACAGAATTATTTAATTTCCGGAATAAATTCAAGGAAGATAATAATTAATTGTTGAAAAACCCTCGAAAGAAATAGATTGTTACTCGGTTTAAATTCTAATAATAATATTCTATAAGTTTTCTCTGTGCCAAATCCATTTTCTAGAAGTGTGATCAAATCTATGACTAAGCCATTGTTGCTGCAACAGTGCATATCTTTCTTTACTAAGGAACAATGGTTTACCCCGTCTGAAAAATACAATTAAACATTTGTAACAATTAAATAGGAACGTTATAAAATGAGTAAATTGAAAGTAAATGGACTCACTTAAGCTCTCGATCCTCCTCTCCAAAAGAATCCAAATAAACACTTCCCCAAAGACAAGCTCTCCTTCCTCTGACAACAACAATCGTACTAGAATTAACACTAAGATACATAACAGTGCCAGCACCACAGTCAATCGAATGCTGAATCGCTTCACAAGTTCCAGTCACACTTCCTTTGCAACAAGTATCCCGCATACAAACAAGGGTACCACAAACTAAACAAATATTCGGGTCTTTCGGAACACAATTACAATTTCCACACCGTTTTCTATGATAATATTGAAAGATAACATCATAAGCATGCGGCAATTCCATAAGCGATGGTTGCATCCACAAAACTTTATGACTTCCAATCAAAAACCCACATGACATTTGACCTCTGCCAATAAATGCACCCAAGTCTTCACACCAAGTCCAAATTGTTGTAAGCGGCGTAGGACTAATCCAACTAAGAAACGAATGCGCTCGTACCCGCTCAACAGATTCCCTTCTCTCTCCAAATATTCCTCCAGGACTTGGACTAAATCCATCAGGACTTGCACCCATCCCAAGAGAAAGAAATTGAGCAAGAGATAGAAATTCATCGTCTGCGCTTGTCACAACCGGAAGATCTTGTTCATAAATGTGATGTCTAAGTAATGCAGCGACTCTTAGATAAGGTAACAGTAAACTTTCTACAAGTAATTCTAGTTCTTCTTCTTTGCATTTTTCTTCACTTGGAGAGGAAAACGCTGATGACCTTGGTGACGCTGATGACCCTCCAGCACAAGCTGTTGAGAAAGATTCAGATGGAAAGGCAATAGTAGGTAAATGTTGCATGTTTACATCTTCTTGGGAATCTAAAGAACTTCCTGCTGTTGCTGTTGTTGAGCGTCCAGCAGCCCGTTCTAACGTTCCATCCGTAGCTGCTTTAGGATAATACGGGGATTTACTCTTCTTCAAATTCTTTTTCAAATTAGGGGCTAAATGTTGCAAATTAATTTCCTCTTCTTCCCTATGTGCCGCATACGAAGAAGTAGATTGTTGTGTTGTTTGCTGTTGCTGCGAAGTTTCTTCATCATTATCATCCGCCAAGTAAAAGTTAAACTTTTCCAAATATCTTATAACAGTTCCCAAAAGGAAAACTAATTCATTAGGATTTCCACTCGAAGAACAAAGGGACATTTTACTCTTCCAATATTCCCTATCTCCTTGTTTAAAATCCGAGCTAACAGAACAGAGCATCTGAGTATAAGCCAAATTGAATATTCCTTGAACAATAGAGTTGAAAAAAGCGAGGTCCACGTGCATTGGAAGTTGCATTAAAAGATGAAGAAGAATTGTCACAGGGTCACGAAGTAACACCGGCACTTCACGATCCAACTCAGCTAAAGCAGAATCAGGGAAGAAACGAATTCCTAAAACACGTTCCCACATTTTCGGAGTACAATGTTCATTTGACAAGATTTTGTAGTGAACTCCCAACACGTGCAGTAACGCAACTAAAATTAAATTAGAAAAATAAATATTCTTAAAAAACCATTGAAATTAAAGGATGAAAAATGATGTAAGCACAAACCTATACAAGAACGCTTAGAAACGCTGGTAGAAGAATGTTGGGACGCTGAAGACGTAGAAGGTTGCGGTTCAGAAACAAGATGTCCGCCACGAAAAACTAATTCCAATTCTAAATTTGTTCTTGCTATAGAGTTAACAAATAACACAATACTTTTTGTATTCTTTGAGCTCCCAATCTAAAAAAATAGAAAAATCCAGAGAATCATTAATTAATGCATTTAATTAAAAATAATTAATTAAATAAATTAGTAATTAATTACCTGACGATACTTGAGATGAGTTGCATTAGTCATTTCCTCCATAGTTTTAGTCATAGCATCCATCATTTTAGAACCCACTGAAGGGAATGCACTCTCCCTTAGAATTTTAACAACTTCCAGAGCCACATTTGACTCAGGCGAAGGGGGAATTTCAGGCACAGTTGTCTCAGGGGTGACAGGACTTCCACCATTTGTTCTATCTTTTACTAAAGCACTACAACGTCCACCATATTCAGGAGACAAAGGAATAAATGAATTTGCAAGTTGACGACACAACGGACAAAGGTATTCTCCTCTCTCCACAGAAATATTGTGTTGACGTTGTTGACTCCTTAGAGCTGCCAAGTAGCCTGCAGATAAGAATAAACCATGATGACATGAATTTAAAAATGTATCAAAGATACAATTTTTCATTTTTTTAAATTTTTGATTTCTTTTAAATAATTTAAACACGTGCGTACCAATAAGACATTCCATGTGAATATGATGACCACAAGTAGAAACATGAACTCCGCCATCCCATCCACCAGAAACAGATTGAAGCCAACTCGTCTCATCAAAATTAGCATCTAAAATCTCCATTCTTTTTTCATTATGAGCTGACATTGTGTCCGAACAAGTCCATCTTTCAGAATCACAAGTTGGAAGAAAAGGCGCCTGCAAATACAAACAATTCCTCATTAATTTTAATTATAAATCAAATTTAAAGAATTTGTCCACCCACTCACCCTAGTTCCTTGCTTAGTCCTATGTCCAAGTACACTCGAAGGTTGAAGTAAAATCACAAGACCAACAGGATTCTCCTTCACAGAAGGACTTGTTTGATTACAAATAACACAATCATACTCAACAGGTTTAATTTCCATCATATCCTGATCCCTAGACGCATCTGCAGACATCATTCCCTCATCCGAAAACCCTCCTCCCCCTCCTCCACCCCCACCCATATTATCTTCATTAAATTCTTCCGTCATTGCACTTTCCATAAATTGTTGTTGTTTCTTCGCAAACTCAGCCATAAGCTTTGATTGTCTTTCTTTAGCTTTTCGTCTTCTTTCTTCTTTTTCTTTTTCTTCTCGAGCTCGAACTGCTTCTTCGTCTTCCGCTTTTCGAGGCCAAATTCTTTCTCGAACGTAAATCACATTCTCACGACACAACTCATCTTTAGCACACATTTTGTCCAACAATTTCCCCACAAAGAAAGGACCATTGCCTATTCTAGAATCTTCTGGGTAAACTAAGGAATACAACTGAAGATACGAGAAAGAAGGATCACGACCCATTTCAGTCTCTTGAGCTTGAGCAACTTCTCCGTTTATTTCTAATCCGTTAGCAATCCCGAATTTAGCTTCGGAAATAATCTGTAGGGCTTTGGGTGTTTCCCAAAAAGGAGTGTAACTGTCCGGAGTGGAAGATAATTTTGAGTGCAGTTTTAACAAAAGACTTATCAGACTTTCGTTTATTATCACTTCTGTTGAGGGTTGATTTCCGCCCATCTGCAAAATTAATTAATTAATAAGAACTGTGCTCATACTTTTCTTAAATGCTTTTTTACTTACGGAAGAACTTCGTTCCACTAATTCAGTTTTAAGTACATTTCCAATCGCTTTATTTGCTGCTTGAGATCGATTAGAAGCTAACACAACTTGAAGAACAGTTTCATCAAGTCTTGCAGCAGCAGTTGAGGAAGGAACTACAGCTTGTTGTGGCGGCATTAAAGCTAAAGCTCCTCCCACTGCACCCCCTCCATTCGAATCTTCCATCATTGGATAATCCCCTGTGTTGTTATACGCTGCTACAGAACCATAATTTGAATCATACAACCCAAGCGTCTCTCCATCTTCCCAACTTTCTACTTCCATTTCATCAACGCTGATCTCAACAGCTACAAAACAAATTAACAATTAAAAGACAAACTCAAAATTCCATTAATTTAAATCCAAATTGAATAATTCCCTTACCATTGGAAGGATCTTGATTCGTTCCAGACGCAGGTTTAACAACAACAGAATCCACTTCCGTCCTTAAATTAGCCAACAAATCATCCGTAGAATACCAAGTTTCAAAATCCATATCATATCTCCCATAAGAAACATCATGTTGTTGCGCAACAGCCTGCGAAGATCCTCCAGGTTCACAAACACTCAAAGCCATTTCTAGCAAATAAACTGCAAGCGAAACAACTTGATCCGACAACTGAGAAGTGTGAACTCCTTTATAAAACACAACAAAAAGCACTCCTTGGACAACGCGACTTAGAAGAATCTTCCTCGGATCTGTATAAGGCTCTGCAACTGGTTCCGGGATTCTAAAAGGCGGCCACGGTGTCTCGGATCCTTTGAACTTTCCACAGTGCTTTACATATTCACTAAATCTGTCCATAGAAGTCTGGAAGTCTCTGCGGTGAACGGAGCGAAGAAGAATGTAAATTGGATCGTAAAGCGTTTCCCATACGAAGGGTTTTGGAGCGTACATTCCTTGCATCATGTTTCCACTTGATTCAAAGTTAGGAGCTTTGTAATCTGCCACTTTAGCAAGCACAGATTCAAAGTCCTTAGACTGCGAACTATTTCCACATCTTTCGGGCATAAGTTCCATAAGTTGACTATGAGTTTTATCCCCCATACAAAGCAAAGTGACCATTTCCAGCGTAACTAAATCCCCGTCCCTCATTCCAATCGCTGTTCGAACTGAACTCAAAGTAGCCAAAAATATGAGACAGTTTTCCATCATGAGCATTTCTTGCTCTGGCTCAAAGTAAGTGTTTGTCACAGAACTTGAAATGCTTAACGATTCTATCACGTGAAATCTAAACAAGACAAACATTTTCAATTCCACCGTCTTTTTAAAAAAATCAAAAATTCAAATATTTTTGCGCACTTACTTTTCAAAAATCGAGCTAATAAATTCACACGTAGGAATATTCATGAGTCCAACTTGGAGTAGGAATAAATCAGCGTCGACCATAGAATTACAAAAGTGACACTGAATATAAGTCATCGCTTGACCTTTGATCTGAAGTCCGTTTCTGACCCAAAGACCAGAAATAATTTCATAAAAGGCCACTTGTACTCGAAGCGGATGAAGAATAATAAGTTTAAGCTCATGAGGCGGCGGAAGAAGTTCGGATAAAGACATTCCTTGATTCCTTACAGCTTGATAGAGAAAAACTGCGAAATATCTATGAAGTGGAAGATGAAATGACACTTGGAGAGATTCGTTCTGTAAATAAACAAACAACTTTTAAATAACACAATTCAAATCTCTAAAATTAAATAAAAATACCTCGTGAACTCCAAACTTGACATGTTGAAGCCACTGCTTAAGTTTCCTTTTGCAATGCCACAAGAGATTTTTAGTGAGATGAGCAGTAGAAGCGTCTCTGAGATGAGAAATAAGAGCCCACATGGGAGACGCTGACGCTTCCAATTCAGCAGAAAAAGCAGCGTAATAAGTTGTAGGTTCAAATTCAACATGAGAATTCATTTCTCTTTGGTTCAGATTCATTCCTAAAAACATCACAAATTATTTTTTATAATAAAAACCAACATTTAAAACAACAAAATTGTTTCCGTAAATACCTTGAAAAACAGCCAAGAAATTAAACCACATCGCAAGAAGCCCATCATCCTGCAAGAATCTAAGTGCAACTGGACGATGACTAAGAATATTATTAAGATCAGAGACCAAAGGCCAATAGCAATGATCTTTCATAACAGGATGAGCACAATCCACAACTTGAATAAAAATTCCATCTTTTTGATGCAGCGGACTGTTCATACTTATTGTGTGCATCATGTAATGTAAACTAATAACCATCACGTGGAGTAAACTCATTTCTTCTGTCATTTGAAGCGCTAACTTCTCATTAGAAAAGAGTTGGACGCTCACATGGACAACGCGATTAGAGAGCATGTCAGGGTCTTGGGAGCGGACTAATAATTGAGAGATTCTACTGTAGTGAAGGACAAACGCTCGGGTAAACGCTTCCTGCAATTCAAAATATAGTTAAAATTAGACACTGAAGCGTTCTTTATTTTTGTAATTAGCAAACATATTTATTTACCTTGTATTCAGCGTCAGGAAGTAAATTCAACAGAAGACAAACGATTTTCTGAGGAAATTCGAATTTTGCAGTCCAAAATACAAGTTCCTGTAAAAATGTTCTATGAATCAAGGATTTTCGAAGGGATGGAATCTCTGAAAATTAAAAATGAGTTACAAAATTAAGTACACAGGTTTTAAAACTAAATAGATTAGAAGTCATACCTTGAAATTCATCCGGAGGCAATGGATTTCTAAGAGTTCCTAAGGCTTCATCATAATATCTTTGAGTAGAATTCATAAAATCTTCATATTCCTTACTTACTTCATCCGTATTGAAATCTATTAGACTTTTATACACCTAAAGTAATTAAGAATAATTTATTACAAAATTCTGTAAAATATGAATTAAAGGAATAATAAGAAGTGCTGACCTGAGGGTTGGTAAGAGCATGAGTCATAACTTGTCTCATAGCAGCGCCCATAGAACTAAGATCATACAACATAGTAATAAATTTATCAGCTGCTTGCACAGCCCCCAAGAATCCATCCAAACTATTAGAATGTTGTCTCATATGTTGAATCAGTCTAAGAATAAGTCTAGGCATCATGGCATTAGCAACACAAAGAAGGTCAGACGGGGCTCCTCCATCCGGCGGTTTAGAATGTTCACTACACGCAGCAGCTGGACCATGAAGATAACAAAATCCAGATTCTTTCATAACATTCGTATCCCCACAATCACAAGCGCCACCCGCTTGACTTCGAAACATGTTAAAGTCATGCCCGTGATGATTCCCACGCTGGAAACATTCAGCACAAAGCGACATACAAGGAGAGATCCCACACGTTCTACATCTATAAGCTACAAAATTTGCTGTCCATACTAAACCGCATGTTGTTGCATTGTCGTATCTCCGCACTGCAATTAATTTTATAAATAAAAAGTCAAGGTCAAAAGGTGAAAAGGTCAAGTTAAAATAAAGGCTTTAAAGATAAGCGTATATACGTACCTGTGGCAGTGAACTCATCAGGTGTGATTCCACCAGCCATAAGCCAGCGTAGCCACTCAATAGTCTCCCATTCATCTATAGGTTTTAGTGGATCTAAAAGACAGTCTAAAACAGCGTTTAGATTATCTGGCCTTGATGACCTTGAACATTCTGCTTGGATATACGCTGCAGCTCCTCGCTTTCCTTTTTTAAGCAACACTTCCACTTCCACTAACTCTGAGGACTGGGACATCTTGACAGATAAACCTAAAAATACACAAAACAGAGCGTGAGTCAACTTGAATCTTTAATTCAAAAGTGAGGGATGGAAAATGTTAAAAAAATAGCTAATAGTAAACAAAAAAGTCACCATGGACCCTTACTACCTTAAAAGTATCGTGTGAATATAAAAAAGCGAGGTTTTTGTGTGTCGTGTCAAGGGTCAGCAGTTCCTAATTCAGTTTCAAGGAAACATTTAAGGGCACTCTTCTCTTCCTCCCCCTCTTCTCTCTCCTTTTGTTGTTTCTGTTTTATGGTTTTGATTTCGATTTAGCTCCAACGCTTTATTTATTTATTTCCAGCTTATTCGAACTTTTAACTTTTGACGCTTGAAGTAAATATTGGTTAATCGATTATGAATAGACGAACAACGAAACGCAGAAATTGCAGAACGCAACGCTTGACGCTGAACGCTCTTCCAACTTCCTTGGAATCGATCGAACCGACGCACAACGTGCAACGTTGAACGTACAGACAACAGACAGCAGATGACAGAATAATTTAAATCATCCAAATTAATCCTGTCCCACTTGTGACTTGACACTTAATTCATAATTAAATTAATTTATAATTGTAGAAAACCTTGAAAAAAATGTCTTCTGTGTTGTTTTAAAATAACGGGAAGATTTACAGCTCGAAAATTGAAAACACCCACCAAATATATAATTAATACAAAATACGTTCAACGTTTCTAATTAATTGTAAATTGTAAATTGATATTTAGAAATAAATGACGAATTAATTGTTGATTGTTAATTGGTTTTTGTTGTTTCAATATAATTACAAATTATTGAAGTGATGACTAAAAATAAAATTTCATTCATTTTTCATCATTTTACATTTTTACTAATTTTTTTTCAATTTGAAATTATGAATTTGGATTTGAAAATTCGACACGTTCAACTTTTTGTTGACCGTCACTCCACACACAAACAAAGGACACTCATTACACGTTTTAATTAAATAAGTACTATTATATCGGATTGACACTTAACCTGTTCGAAATTGAATATTAAATGTGTGTAATTGCAAATGTTTTTGTATGTGCACACTTTAAAGATTTGATTGTAACGGGTGTCCGTATGTGTGTGGATTCCTTATAGAGATGACATGAGGGTATTCTTCAGATATATACAGCCATATCTGCTGTACAAGTCTATGTAGTGAGTACAGGACACTGACACTCAAATACGTGGCCGGATCCTCATTACAAAAACCCACTGCACCACAAATCCCGTCTATTTTTTCAAAAATTGCCTAACTTAAGTCCCTTGCCTTGCTCAGCCCTTAAAATGCCTTAAACAATTAAATTCCCATTAAATTCAGCTAAAATTCTTAAATTAAAGCATTGCCGATCAAGAAACCATCCCGTCGCGCGCGTCTCATTTTCATATACTTTTTTGTTACAAAGAAACTACACAACAGTTTATGAACAACCCTAAACTCAATTTTAAATTTTGCTTTTAATTTAAAAAAGGGTGTAACTGGAAGTACCCTTCAAGTCCCAAGGTCAAAAATACATATTGGGTGTTGGTTTTTGTGGGAGGAGCCTCCCCTTACTTTACACAAGGTAGGCATTATAAATCCTTTCTGGTTATGTAATCAATCTGTTCACTCCGTTCTCCCCCATAAATTCATCTCATACTCATATGCATTACCAATTAATTCTCACATGAAGATATACAGGTGTGTATTTTATTCATGTAGGGTAGGCAAAATTAAACTCTGACCTTTGACATCCTGACCCCCACAGGCCCCACACCATCTCATCCTCATTCATTTAATTAATTAATTGCACCCAGTCCAGTTTTTATATTAACTTTTTGGATATTATTCACCCTGGCTAAAAATGAAACAATGAAACAAGTTACGCCAATGCATGCACCTTTTGGATAATTAAAATTAAAGAATTAAACCTCTATTGCTACTAATTAATAAAAACCATGCAGAGGATGCTCAATGAACAATTATTCTTCAATTCCTTAAACATTACCTTACGCTGTGTTTTTAACTTGGTTTTAGGAATTACTAATTACGTTTAATTAATTAATAATTTTAACCAAAATTCTTTTAGCAGATTATTTCAGTACATTTTTTATTCAGTTTCTTTTACAATCAGATTTGTATGACACTTTCCTTTGTTTTTGACGCTTTAACCGAAAAACCCGCATATCGAGCTCTTTAACAATTCTTTCCATCAACTAGGTAAAACTATACATGAAGACTACACAGTGGGAACAAGATGACAATTCAGTTTCAAAATTCTAACCTTTAAAATAACCAACCGCTGCTACATTTTGAAATTTTGACACATTTTTGGTTTAAATAGAGTTCTGTTGTTTGATTGTATTGCTACGATTATAATGTGGAATTGACTTGACTAATATTATTTAAAATAAGTAGATTTTTGAGGTTAAGGACTGAGTCCATTGTATTCTTTGCATTGACGAAGAGCCTCATTGAATCCTTGACAAAGTGAAAGA
>JAQGAA010002167.1:0-13345 GCA_034696425.1 Isotoma viridis | reverse complement strand
AATTATTATGCTATGCTGGCAGCTATCGTCCTTCCTAATCTGTAATCTATACTCCTGATTTATCAAAGGAAGACAAAAATCAGTCAGGATTGATGTTTTTAGAGCTCAAAACAAACAAGACTATTGTCATCATCAGTATAGTAATCATTAGTAAGACTTGTTGTTTGTGGACTGTTGTATGCTGTGGTTTCTTTGGTACACACAGGCCAAGACACCACCCACCCTCACCCCCCAGACCAAGGTGCTTTCACTTTGAGGCCTGCGGCCTCCGAGCCCAGGGAGCCCGAAGGGCTCGGAGGCCGCAGGCCTCAAAGTGAAAGCACCTTGCCCCAGACCAAGTTTATAACTTTCAAAACTATTTGACTTCAAATTTTCCTAAAAAATAAAGTATGAAAATAAGTTATTAAGTATTGAAAATTGAAAACCATTAAACATTCAATGAAGTTTGAAGGTTTGAATTTATAAATTGAATTGGAAATGAAAATTGAATTATGATTACCTATTACTGCTTGAAATAATATTTCTCTGTATCTACCTGGATGGAAGACGACTCGTGAATTGAGTCGGCTGAAGTAAATTATTTGTTTTAATAAAAATATCCTCGTATTAATACCGTAAAAGCATGTTACGTCGTAATCAAAAAAATTATTATTATTATTAGAGAGCAGAAGAGGCACGAAGACAATTAAATTAGGGACCACAAAAAGTGGCATAACTCTTTGGGACATTCATTTCATGAACTTTACTATAACTAATCATTTAAGTTATCTTGAAATTATGGAATCCCTTATGAATGAATATTATGAACTTAATAGCAATTCGTTTGGGTTCCTTCACCAGTGCCGCAACAATTATATATTTTCATAACTACATCTGATCTGAGTACAACAACTTTACAAATAACAGAAATAATTTATAATATTAATAATAATAAATATAATTCATATTAAAAATACTCTCCTGCCTCTTGATAAAAAATAAAAATCGGTCGGCATCATTAAATAAATTTTACTAAAAACACAATATTTTTTGTAAATACCTATTTCATTTTGTGTCTCTGAATATTTTAAATCTATCTTCGATTTTCTTAAATACATATTTAACCACACAATTGGTCAAACAAAATTTTGCATATATACATGTTTTTGAGCTATACTTCAAGCTAACAAATTCACAACACTTTATGTCTTTCTTTCTTATATATAATATATATGTAAACTATAATATTATGACGTTTTCAAATGTATTTTACACTTACGTTACAACACAATTCGATCAGTTCAACTTCCTGTAGTTCTGGTGCAACTTCACAGCAACCACTATTATTCAGTAATAATAAGAATGACGATACACCCCTCGATATAATGATATAATCATTAATTAAAATTAATAATAATCATGACTAAGTCAGTTCCAAAGTTTCAAATCATCAGGCTTGTGTTTCATAATAAGAATTCCATTCTAACCACTAAATGTTCACTATCCTATTAAAATGTATTGTATTGTATGTATAAACTATCACGATACAATTATACCCTAGAGATTTCCAATCAGGTGCTAATAAATGAATGCAGGAGTATTTCAGTCTTCTTTGATATTTTTCTGCGACTCTTCTAGACTAATTGAATTTGTGACTGTGCGACCTTGTTTCCCATTTGTAAAGCGTGATTCAAACGAAGGGGGTTTCACAGGGCTTCCAGAAGAATTATCACCGTTCGCTAAACGATTTGTTTTGGATTTCTCTGGGGTTTTGGTTGTAAGTGGGCTTGAACTTTGTCCGGTGGGTGATGCATTATTTCCTACAGTTCCTGTTGTAGGTTTTCTTAAAGGCTGTAGAGAGCGAAATCTGAAAGCGTTACGGAGCCTGTAAATTATAATGATATGAAAATTCAATTAAAAATGATTGAAACACATAGATAATGTATCAATATTCTATATGGTGTTTTTCGAAACATGTACATCCGATGAAAGCATACCTTGTACACAACTCTTGTCTGATCGCAGAAGTAAATTTATTTACTAAGCAGAGAGTTGATGCAACGGAGAAGATGATGTTGTATAAGAACACAATGTAGAAGTTACCCAACCACTCGATCTGCCCATAGTTTCCCAGTAAATCGAAATTTGTGATACCTGATGAACGAATTAAGAGAAACCGTTATTACGGTTGGACCATAGATAAAAAAGAAATAAAAAAGAATCATTCTATAAAAGTTTAATTTTTTTGGAGCACTCAATTCTTACCGAGAATTCGAGAAAGAAGTGGTAGTGCAGAGCTTAAAACTAGAACTAAAGCACAATTGTAAATGATGTGAGACGTTGGTGTCTCTCCGAAACAAGGTCTAATCTTCCGGGCCCCAGGGAGGCTGTATAGACCGATTAGAGATGTTGTCATCAAATAAAGTATCAAAATTATTTCTAATCCTGCTCCCCATGCTCCTAATACTGACATTGATGATAATCCCAAGGAAAACGACTGAAATTAGTATGCAAAGTAAAATACACTTATTGAATTAGCATGAATTCATAAGATTCGTAACGTTACAGGTATTTTTGTAATGTATCTAAAAGCCATAATTTGCAGAAAATTACCTGAGCACTTAAAGGCAGCGCTTTCAATCCCACAACCAGCTGCAATGTGTTTATAATAACCATAAAAACAGTCAAAGCTGTTAGGACTAGAACAATTAAAAATGCCAAAGGATACAATAGGTTTCTTTTCCATCCCGGAGTTTTCTTGAGTTTTTCTAAAAAATAAAATAGCCAATTAGCGTTCATATCTAATCAAATTTTTAAACTAAATGTAAAATGACTTACCTAAGACAGCTAACTCATCCTCCATCTCCTTAATTCTATTTCGTACACAAGTTTCGCTCTCTTCGAGAACACTGTCCCCATGTGGAACCAGTGACATCATTCTCTGATATTGTTTGACGAATTCAGGGTCTCGACTATTGAACACCTGCTCTACATCAACCGCATCATCTTCTTCAATTGAGTTGGATAATTTTTCCCATCGCTCCTTCATCGCTTTGATATCCAACGACTGGCTGCTGTCATTATGTCCACTCGTGCTCGCCTCCACCTCCATACCATTTCTTTTCTTTCGCTTTTTAAGTTCTTCTTTCCTCGCATAATCTTCACTATGACGTTTTAAATAATTTTTCATTTTCTTGGTATTTTTGATTTTAAGGTTAAGTTTGTTTTTCAGAGATTCCGTTTGCAGAAACTTTTCTCTATGTTCTTCCTCAAGATTTCTAAGAAACTGAGGACCGACAAGAAGCTGGCCAAGGATCGTGAATAAGTGAGCTACGCCGAGTGGTGTACATACTGAAATTAAAGTTTATTTTAAATTAAATTGTACCTACTGTTAGAAAACAAATTGTTCATTCTACACTTACAAAGAAGAAGAAGCACACCGAAAAACGAGATGCATGAGTAAATAAATGGTAATTGATTGCTAAAACCAATAAGGTTAAACAATCCTCCTAACACAGATCGTCCAGGACTTAAGACAGCAGCTAAGATATGGGAGATTCCCCAGATGGCAAATCCAGACAAAATTAGAACTACCACCGTTTCATAGAATTTCCCAGCCAGACCCTGCAATTGCAATATACAAAAATAATTACAATACGGTATGCGCATACTGTTAATTTTGGTACATTTCGCATGCTTACCTTCTTATGTCCAGAAAATCCCTCTGACTCAATAAATAAATGAGAGAAAGGGAGTAAAACAAAGAGAGATATGTTTGCAAAGAGAAAAATGAGGTTCCAAAGTCCTTGAATGAGCATTTCATTCAACCACTGGACATAATAAGTATTTGGATACAGAAGGAGAACTTCGTTTGATACGATAGAGATAGGAAGAAGGAGTGTCGCCCCCATTGATATGCTTAATGAAAAAACGCACAGCCAGAAACTGAAACGATACATTAATTATTCATTATAATCGGCAATTTATAATCATTAAGGTGTAATTCAATGAGTCTGCCAGCGTGCCAGCTTTTTAATTTTATATGCTGTACAGAATGTTATATAGATTGGATGCTTACCAAATTCTGTACACCAAGGATTCGTCATCATCAGCTGGTGGGGGTCGTATATCCTGATTTGTTTCTTCCTTTTCTTTCCTCCTTATAAAAGCTCCTATCACCGTCCAACTTATCATGCACAGTGTGAGAAAAAACAGAAGAAAAATCTAAAACAAAAAGATATATTGAAAAACTCTTTAAATTAACAAGCAGTCCTAATAACGAATCAACATTTTTAAAACATTGAACTTTTGAACTTACAATATTTTCCCTAACAGTATTATGAAACTGCTGCCTCAAATCCAAAATATCCTCATCGTCATCTTCAGCATCTCCTGTATCCACTCCAACACCCCCACCACCAGAAGTGCCACCACCCCCAGCACTTCCCTTACTACTACTTGACCCCATACCCAAAAACGAATCAAATAATAGTAGTCTTTGCTCTTCCTCCTCAACTTCTTCAACTAGTTTTGATTTTGACGACCCCAGCGTGTACAACACTTAATAACTACTCTAAACCTAAGGATTTTCGTTATTCGTTTCTTTTTTGTATTTCCTAAATAATCTAAATAGTTCACAGGTCAAGAAAAGGTCTGAGAGATGGATATGTGCAAACTGTGTACTGGATTAACTGGATACTCCTCGAAATTCTCAGTTCACTCGTTATTGTGTATTGTCGTTATAAAACTAGAACAAGTAATGAAACTACGTTAGAGCAAAAAAGTTAGAAGGAAATAAAGTGCCAAGTTAATAGGAGGAAAGGACTTTGATTCAATTCACATTTTTAATTTAACTCCCCAAAAATTCCTTTGGCAAAATTGTACTAAAAAAACAACTAAAGTTCATTACTTCTTCGTCTTATAAACATAATATTATTATCAAATATTCCCCCAACTATATTTACTTACATTATTTCTTCTATGGTTCAAGCAGCCTTATACAAATGTAACGCTTCTCTGCCAAAGTTCCTCAATATCAGGATGTGGTCCCTTAAAAAAGTGTGACCTTTTATCATGACTATTTATTTATGGCTATATTAATAGTGGGCACTTGGCAGAGTGTCGCACTTCACTTACACTTTCACTTGAGAGACTTAAAGGCAAGGCAAGACGATAATATGTAAATAACAAAAGCGTAGCTAGGGCACATATACTCAAGTACAAACATAACAGTGCATTTATTTCTTCAGTTTCTTTATAATTATCAAATAACAATGTACTCAAAAAATTAATTTAATCAGGACAAAAGTACATTTAATCAATTTCATAGCCTCACATCGCAATCGTAAGTAACGAGAAAAAAAGAAGTTCAATACAAAAAAAATAATTGAACAATTTGACTACGCTGTAGCAAATTTATTTATAGTGTAAATATACACTTCCGGTGATACGACAAACAAAACAAAAAAATAAGTCAATGGGTACCCGCTACGTACATATTCATTATGTACGTACTAATAGTACTGATTCTGAAGATAATTTCAGAGGCAACTCAGCAAATATATTGAAAAACTAAATCATTTTATCATGAAAGAGTAACCCAAAAAAATTACTTTGGGTCATCCAGTTACTGACTATATTAAATTAAGGTTATTATTTTAAACAGTAAGGCTATCGACATCACACCTAATACTCATTTGGAGCCTCGTATGGCAGCACCAGGACCCAACTTCCACCCCGGACTGCTGAAATCACGCGAAGGAGGATCAGACTGATCATGTCGTACTGCACCAGAGCCATTAGTATTAGTTTTGCCCTTTTTCTTAAAGTTCTTTCGTTTCTTCTTTTCATTACCCCGCCCAGACAGAATTCTTTTCTGCTGTCCACTGAAGCGTTTCTGGCCAGATCCTCTGTTGTTAGTATTTGAATTGTTTCCATCTATTTTGCTGGCGTATGACCATCTCCAATTGTTTTTTAGCTTCCCCACTCTTTCGACATTTCTATCTACCTTTTCCATTGCTTCACGAATGCCTTCTTGAACAAATGCTGAAAAATTAAAAGATTAATTACATTAAACAAAAGTAGCAGGTCATTACTCATTGGTATCATTATGGCTTTTTAAACAATCACCGAATCACCAGAATCAGACAATTACGCAGCGTATCAACACCTACCCGTGACGTTTGAGGATTTAAGAAGATTTAGTAGTATGCCCTGTATTTTTTCAATCATTTTTGGTTCCATCTTATCCGTTGAACATTCGCACAATTCACCTGTGAGGAATATATAGGATTTAAGTTTAGAAATTGAAATAATGGCAGAGTGATTAACAGACACGACTACGAAACAAGCATGTACAATATACAAATTCTGCTTGTAGTATACATACATATACATATTGATATTATTAATTATACGATACGTACCCAAAGCCCGCCAAAATGTAGCATAAACTCCTTCAGTCACTTTTCCGCTTTGCCACTCCTGAGTTATTTTGACCAACTCTTGAAACAGGATCGAGATACTGTCGTGTAAAGCGCCATAATTGATAAACAGCATTGCTAAAACCTTTGATGATTCACGAAGCATTCCGTCTGTCTCGTATCCTAAAGATGAAATTTTCATAAATGACATTAGCAAAGCACATTCAATAAGAATAAAGACTTATACAGGTGGCATTGAATTTACCTTTAATCTCTTGTATTACAGTCTGCATGAATTGCTTGAATGTTATCTCTGGTACTTTAACTTTGAGGGTAACAAAGAGCGACTTCACTTTAAACAGTGCTAGTGCGTCATTGAAACGTGCAGGCTGCAGCAAGCAGAATAGGATTGCTCGATCTTTCAGATTGAAATCCTCTGTTTATAAGGGCACAAGGCACAAATACAATGTTATTATTATAGTAATTTTTAACTAAATACACAACTGAATTTGACTAACTGAGTCTTGACTTTGTGTTTACAACATTAACTTACCGAACTTTAAGTAAGTATAAAAGTTTGAGTTGACACGAAGAAGACCATGAGCCAGTGCAAAAGCATTAGGAGGCCGCCTATACAATGCTTCAAATATTAATCGCTTAGCTCCATCCTTGATTTGATAGTCCTCGCACAGTTTACCATAGAATCTTGCTATCTTTTCAAGATGAACAGTATCATTCTATATATAAACAATCATAATCATTAATAATTACATCTTAAAATGAATTTAATAGATTTCAGAAACAATGCATGATAACTTTTGTAACAATGTATAATAAATACCGGAAACTGTATGGTCACGTTTGGAATGACTTTAGTCAAGAAGTACTCGAATATCACTTGTGGCAACTGTTTGAACTGCATCGGTAAGGCTTCAATCAAACATCCAACTATGTCCATGAGTTCAATCTGCATTACAGTCATGAATGTATCATTAGGAGATTTTGGCGATTTTGCATTTTCAGATAAAAGTTGATAAATTGACCTGTAAATGTAATACACATAGACTTATTTAGTTTAAAGAGTGATATAAAACAACATTGTAATTGTAAGGCAAAATCTTACACTGCAAATGCTGCATCAGGAATATCTTTCACGTCAACGCCAATGCTTGTATTTTTCAGGTGAGTTGCAAAATTCTCCTTTATTTTCTTGTTTGTTTTCAGAAGCAACTCTTGCAAAAAATCATTAGCTAGCTTACAAAGGTTTTGCATTACACCATTCCAATCAGTATCCCCATAGATCAGCCCTTCTTTAGTTTGCTTTTTTGGATCACTTTCAATTAATGGCATAGTAGGGCTCAGAGGAGTACTTACTGAAATGTAGGGCTCCTGGTCCATATCCTGGTCCTGAGTAAAGTTCTTCCTAGACCTATTGTCGCTTTGATTTGGTTCAGGTGCTGCTTTAGCTTTATCTTTCCCTGTCACACGATCTAACATTGGTTTTCTCCTTACTTCTCCTGGAATTGAAGAATCCTCCCCAGAAGCTTGGGGTGACTTTAAACGACTCGACCATCGCCTTTTCAAAGGTGTGCTACTCTCTTTTTGGAGTTTACGCTTCAATCCTGTGGAAGGGTGCTTGAGATTGCTTTCAGTAGAATTGGCATTCATCGTCACCGTTGGACGGGTTTTTTGTAAATGTGCTACTCTGGCTTTAGTAATATGAACATACTGACCAGCTTCTGCATCAGGTACTAGTCGCTTGTTCCCAGTCCTTCCGGTATTGCCAACTATGACATCAATAACTTCTACTTCTTCTGGGTCACTAGCACTAATATTAAGGTTCTTAAAAGTACCTTCAGGTTGACTAAGTTGCGACTGGGACTTGGAACTACCAAGCTCACCCACTAGTTTACTTGTGTCACCAGACTTTGCTTTAAAAGACCGATTACCCATCTGTCCCTTTCTGCTATTCGTTATATGTTCCAACTCTTTTTTCCGGCACATTTTTCCCTGGTTTACAGGCACGATATCATTGGCCTTAGATGCTAACCGTTCTCGTACAGACGAATTTATTTGTGTTCGGTCAGTCAACTCCACATTATCAACTTTCTTAGGTGGAGGTTGGGATGAGGGTGCTCGAGCTGCCAATTGAAGCAAATGCGGACCTTGGGTTTGACGACCAGTTTCAGATGCTTTTTCAGCTACTTCAACGGCTTTGTTGATCAATTTGTCGTTACTTGTTGGTTTTATACAGGTTTGACTTGGAGAAGAATTGACTCGAGTTTCCTTGATTTCTTCTAAAACCTCCACACTTAAAGATTCAACATGTTCTGGATTGATCCCTGACGGTGAGGCACTTTTTGTAGGTGACGGAGGTTCTGAAAGTTCCCTTCCTCTTTTGAGGAACTCCATTATCTCTTCCTTATACAAATGGGCAAACTGGCCATGATCCGCACCTTCATCTTCCGTCCCTGTGAAACATACCACGTCATCAGTGTCGTCCGCCGATTCGGACATCACATCGTCTTCGTCACTAGTGATGGATAAATCATCTTTAAGCATATTGATATCCTGACTACCTGCAGGAAGTCTATCTTCGCTAGCATCTGTAATCGTTTTATTTTTTTCCACGTTGTCAGCTTTCTTAGGTGGAGATTGGGATGAGGGTGCTTTAGCTACCGATTGAAGCAAATGCGGACCTTGAGTTTGACAATGCGGACCTTGAGTTTGACCAGTTTCAGATGGTTTTTCAGCTACTTCAACGGCTTTACTTGTTGGTTTTATACAGGTTTGACTTGGAGAAGAATTGACTCGAGTTTCCTTGATTTCTTCTAAAACCTCCACACTTAAAGATTCAACATGTTCTGGATTGATCCCTGACGGTGAGGCACTTTTTGTAGGTGACGGAGGTTCTGAAAGTTCCCTTCCTCTTTTGAGGAACTCCATTATCTCTTCCTTATACAAATGGGCAAACTGGCCATGATCCGCACCTTCATCTTCCGTCCCTGTGAAACATACCACGTCATCAGGGTCGTCCGCCGATTCGGACATCACATCGTCTTCGTCACTAGTGATGGATAAATCATCTTTAAGCAGTTTGAAATTTTGACTATCTGTTGTGGAAGGTCCATTTTCATTAACATCTATGATTTCCTCATTATTCATTTGAAACTCTTCCACATTGGGATTGATGTGTTCAATTTCAGCAACATCTTTGTTACCTTCAGAAAAAGCTGCATCCAGCATTTCTTTCGCTGCTCGTTTAGACAATTTCGTACTACTGTTTTTCAAAATTTCATCCCAAACTGAATATAATTTCTCGATGGTCTCGGCAGATAAATTAGTTTTCTCTTCAGATACGTTGGCCAACTTCTTACTACACTGGGTTAATAAAGTATCCACATCCTTCATCAACCAAAATGATGATTTGACACTGGTATTTCCTTCTGACATTTCTTGAACCAGCTTGATGATGGAATTTTCAAAAACCAATAGAAGTGGTCTGTATGTACTTTTAATTTTTTGTTCCATAATCTTTGCTTTTTTCAATGCCGCTTCTTTATTGGCTCTTTCAGTAGTAAGTTTTTTCTCAAGATTGTTGTACTGCTTATGAAGTAGTTCATTAGATTTGGATAACTGGATTCGGTCTTTTTCTATTTCCTTTGCTAGTTTCTCAAATTTTTCTTTTTCTTGCTGCACGGCCTGTTCGAACTTCTTGCTTAAGAAATACTTTTGTTCCTCGGAATTGGATCTGGCTGCTTCAATTATTCGGTCACCGTCTCTTTTTCTCCAATCAATTGCAAAACGTTCTCTTTCTCTTTTGAGCAACTGCAATACACAAATAAATGTAAATCGTTTGACCTTTATCTCGCGGACTTAAGAATTATTTATGAGTCATGATGAAATAATTTCCTCTAAAACGGTATCATATCATGTATCACAACACAAGTTTCACAAGTATAGAATCTACTTCGGCTCATTTCGTAATTCTTACCGATTCGAGAACTTCGACTTGGTCGGACTTCACTTTCAGCGCCTCTAAGCTTGCAGACGCTGTACTTCGTTCTTTTTCTAATGCGCCGCTAATGTGAAAGGTCTGATGAGCTAAGAGGGCAAGTTTTTCGTACAAGTCCTCAATATCCAGGTCCTGGCCGCTGTTATAGTGTAATTTAGAACAAACGTAAAAAGTACATCATGATATAATAATCGGTATTTTTAGAAGTTTAAGGTAAGCTTTATCACTAAGACTATCTTACTGTAATTTTGTCAAACAGCTTTTGAAAACAGACGACACGGGATGTTCTTGCAACTTCTCCATTTGTTCATACGGGAGACATAAAAAGTTAGTCAGAAAATCAAGGAATCCAACTTTTCCTTCCTCGGCCAGCCACCTTTTTTCAATCTGTTGAATTTGAAAAAAAAGTTTCCAGTAACAATTTTAATATCAGAATTTCAGCAAAAGTGACTGGCTAATGATGAATGTCAGGTATTTTAAATCTCCTTACCCATAAATCGTCTCCTGTCGTTTTTATCGAGGCCATAACCTTCGGTGCAGGGTCTTTTTTAACTGTTTCTTGATTTTTTGCTTCTATCCTAGGAACTTCACTGAAGAGATCATCAAGGCTATCTTCACCGGTTTCTTCACTGTTGACGGGTACAGGTACAGTGCGTTTTGGTTTGGCTTTACTTTTACTATCTTTGCCTTTTTTTGTCTTTTTGTTAACTTTCATCGCGGCTCTGACTTGATCATCTAATACTACTACTGGTGTTGGTATAGTAGTACTTTTAATTGCATCCAATGCCTTTTTGGATTGTAATCTTGTACTGTATCGAGTCCTTTCCAACGGCACAGCGACAGCAGATACAGAAGATGAGTTTGCAGTGGTCCGTTCGATAATTATTTGCAATTTTTTAGGGTTTATAGCGTTCTGGCCTGCAGCGCGCTTCTTGCTAACTCGTCCTTTAAGCGTTTTTCCTGGAACAACACCAACTTCGACAACTTCCGTTTGTGGAATATCTACCTTCTCTTTACCCTTCTTAGCTTTACCTCCTCGTTTTTTCTTACTGGCCCCCATGATGGCTTAACTGTAAGTCAAATAGTTGTTTACCCATTGTCACATTGTGTACGAGTGCAATATACACTATTTATGAATTATGTATGTTCTGACAATCAAAATGCAGCGTTTTGAAGTTAACTATGAACTATTATCACAAATACACACTTAACTACTACCACAAGTATCATACCGGCATCGACGTTGGTTCAAAAATACTTGTGCTCGTGAATATTAGCGCTCAAATGGCTTTCAGCAGATAAACCAAAAACTCAATAAAGTAAGAAACTTTAAAAAGAATGTTAAAAGGAATACTCTCTGGCTGTGCAACCAGCTGAATCCCAGGACATGTGAGAATACCACGAGGAGCAAAAGTATTCACAACCGTGACAAGGTGTTACTATTCACTATAAAAATTCCTCAAAGAAAGAGTGACAGTGGTGAACGCGGTAAGTAACCAATTGTTTTAACTCTTGTTATAAAATAAGGTTCAAATCTTTCTCGATATTAAAATCTTTGCAGATATTTATTTCAGAAAGCTCTTAATACCTTATCTACCGATATTCAGTCAGTGAGGTAAGCAACTTGTACTCTAATCAATTTCAGTGCCTTGTACATTGAAATTAAACCTATGAACTAGAATTGTCAATGTATCACGCTCATCTTGATTTTAGCTTTTAGAACGTGTATAGCAATGAAACCCAATGAAGATAATGTGTAATGTCAAAAACCTCATAATATTCAATATTTCATCTTTGCCAGGTTCAAAATAATTACATTCACAATTAGAGTGAAAGGCCCAGGTTAAAGATGCAAAAGCAAGTGCCTGGAATCATCAAATACTTTGTATTTTTTTATTGATTTTATAAAAAAAAACCCTTTGCACTTCTTTGACAGATCCGAACGAGTTGGCTAGATAAGCCTCACTTACTACGTTACGGCCAGTTGTCTGTCTGAGGCTGCTCCGCTCGCCAACCGAACGAGAGCCTCTTTCGTATATTCGTCTAGAGACAATCCAAGATGGCGATAAAACCGAACAAATCCTTCCGATTTACAACTAAATGGAACTTAATTATGCTAATTATACTAAATTTAGTACTTACCCCACGCTCCGAGGATGTTCAGGTAAGATATCGTCCTTTCACTTTTGGTCCTTTAACTCTATTTAGTTAATTATTCAATAAGATAATTAAGTAGTAAATGGAGATTAGATTTCGTGTAAGTCCTTTCTTCTTGCTTCTTCCTTGATGAATGCATATAAGTCAATGCAAATGAAATGAACGATTGAAGGAGAAGGCAGCGTGCATAGATCCAAAATGGACGTTCGTTGTTGTGCGCATTAGAGATTTGGAGCTGGGTGGCAAGTGGCAATTCTAGATTTATATACCATTTGTATCAATGTATCTTTACGCAAACGCACTTACTATTTAAGGCAAGGCAAAGCTATATGCACAGAATAAATAGCTTTTAGCTGCTGCGCTGGCTGGCATGGTATGGGAAGTATTCCAATTTTGCAATATTTTGATAGCTCATTCTTCTTTGTTTCATTGAAACAACTCGTTCAGCGTTCCTTCTTCGTAGGATGTTGATGATATTATAGGGATGAATGAATTATGAAATTATGATTATGATATTTAAACTATTCAACGATTCAACCATTGCATTATACGAGAGAGCTAAATGTATTGCCTGAAAGTGCTATTGGAATTTTTGGAAATTGGAATTTAATTGAAAAATTATTATTCGTATAGTTTACATAAATCCTCTCATTCTCTGCTTCAATGATTGCAATTTTGGAATGTTACTTTTAGTTAGTACAATTTATGACTAATTGAATTAGGCTTGAATTGAATTGAAGATAGATAGATGATAGATAAGGTTAGGTAGGCA
>JAQGAA010002166.1:0-13346 GCA_034696425.1 Isotoma viridis | reverse complement strand
TATCAGGATGCTTCACAGCATCCATTACTGAAAGGATCCTCAGCTTTTCTTCTAATAAGTCCGTTTTCCTGAAGAGCTATTTTTAAGTAAGAAAACGCAAATAGTTTCATCAGAATGATACATAAAAATAAAAGAAGTGCCATAATGCGATATTAATATTAGATTGTTTTGGCATTGATATTATTATCACAAAATACCTCAAGAAGTCTATCCACGGCTACTTTATCTTCGCCATCAATTGCTGCCTTATAAATCGCTGACTTCATATCCGCTGGGATTTCAGTCTCACCTTGTTCATACGATTCGAACCGTTGCTTCCCTTCTGTTATGAAATATGGCTCACCAAATTCGATCATCTTTCTTATCGCCAATGGACGAAGTAAAGCATCAAGAGGCTCTAAAAAATTATATTAATTTTAAATGAAACATATATCTAATTATAGGATAACCATGTAATTGTATTAAAACAATTACAAAAGTTACACGATTATAATCACAGATAATAATTAACAATTGTATAATTGTACAATTATTATCCGATAAATAATATAGACAGGCACGTACTATCAGTCTCCTTTTCATCCCAGCTTAAATGGTGTGCGATGTAATTGTAAAGAGAGCGACCAAAAGCTTTCACCTCGTTCAGTTGTTCCTCAGATTCGTTCAAAAGCTGAATAAGGTTATCAAATATTTGGCTTATGACGCACCAAACGGAATACTCGTCTTCTTTCTCGTACGCTTTTAAGAAATCCAGCAGCTGAATATCCGAAACGGATTAAAATATTTTAGTTAATCCTTGCAAACTATTTGTTAAATCTAAAATTTAAAATTAGAATTATGAAAGTACGTTTCGTGTTTGAGCATTTCCAGACACTACAGCTGCAAAGAAGTCATCAATTAAGTTTAGACGGTCTAAAGCAGGCAACAATTTTTGCTCAACAGCAATCTTTAGATCTTGAAGAAGGTTATCGTCAAAATACAACACACGATAAAAACCAACACCTCCATTATTGAGCTTAAAATACTGGTTTTCATCTAACTGCATTACATGACGAGTTTTAAATCCAGGAACTACATGTAGAATGAAACTTTCCACTGATAGAGTATTTCCTTTGCTATCAAATTTACAAATGGTCAAAGGGACTCTGTATTCATATGTTTGGTTTTCAGACGAGGCTTCCAGCAGAAAAAGCTTGCCCGCAACTGTTATTGCAACTTCTTTTCCATTCCTTACAACGTCTGTAACTTCGATCAACGGATAACCTTTTTGTTTTGTCCATGTAGCCATTACTTGACCAACTGGTTTTCCCCCACTTGCCTTTTCTAATTCATACCACAAATCAGACGTTTGAGCATTGGAATATTGATACTTTTTCAAGTAAGACTGCATTCCAGTGCGAAAGTCTTCTCTTCCCATCCAATTGTACAGCATACGAATGACACTTGATCCCTTTTTATAAGAAATTACATCAAATATTTCGTCGATATCTGATGGATTCCGAACAGTGACTTCAATAGGATGGCTGCTGCTCAATGAATCCAACTGAAGAGCTGGTATCATTACGTCTGATGCAAACTGAGTCCAAACATTCCACTCGGGAAATAAACTGTCTATACAAAGAAATTCCACAAACGATGCAAACCCTTCGTTTAGCCATAAATCCGTCCACCTGTAAACCAATTAAAACAGTATTATATAGTGTAAGCAGCTCGTGAGCATCTTATTAAGTAAGTTTAAAAATCTATTATCGTTAAAATCCTTAAGTTAAGTCAGCTTTACCATTCCATTGTTACCTGTAAATTAAAACAACATTTGTTTTAAAATAATTTCTTGAAATGTTTAGCTAAACTTTCTGCAACTTACTAAATTCCCAAACCATGAATGCGCTACTTCATGACTGCATGTCAAGCCGATTCTTCTTCGATTTACAAAGCTTGAGTTTTTTTTGTCTACGAGAAGAGCTGTTTCACGAAAAGTAACTAGTCCCCAGTTTTCCATACCCCCTGGTAATTAAGTTTAATACTTATAGCGTATCCTATATGTCTTCGCATTATTATATAGAACTGACTAACTGACCACAAGGAAAGTCTCCAACAGCCGCCAGATCTAGCTTAGGCAATGGATAAGGCAATCCGAAATATTCATTATAATACGACAATGATCGTATGGCAACATCTACTGCGAAGCGTCCTTGTTCTTTTTTTCCAATAGGAGTGAAAACCCTGCAACGAACTCCTTCTTGAGATACATCTTCCAAGCAATCAAATTCGCCAATCATCCAAACTGCCAAGTAAGTACTCATCTTCGGAGTCTGCTCGAATCTTTTAAGTACCAAAGAACTACTCGGGTTTTCGTTGGTAATCACAAGCTGTTTAGCTATTTCAGGCTGTCAATTTCATAGGGTTTGTTTTATGTATAGGTATACTATTAGGGACAATGATGATAATGCTTTTTGGCATATGGCATATGTATTGTCTAATAACGTACCATATTTGAAACTGCTATTATGTTTTCAGGCACAAGCAAAGATATATCAAATGTTGCTTTGAAATTCGGTTCGTCCCAGCAGGGAAAAGCGTTTCTGGCATAAGTTGGAGCAAAAAATGTAAGATAGCTAAAATCATCTGATCCTTCCGGTCTTTTGAATTTTGAACGGTAAAACCCTTTCATTCCAAGTCCAGCTATATCACAATATTCAGTAAAAAATCCAATGCTCAAAATTCCTATTCCTAATTCTAAAGCTTCTGCAAACTCGAATCGAAGTATCTCCGCATCTTTTTCTTCCTGACGCTGGTCTAAATTCTTCGGAAAGAGTAATTTACCACTACCCACGGTCTCAAAGGTAACTGACTTTATGGATGCTCCGACACTGTTTAATATTATTTCCGATGTTGATGGCTCAAGAACCTTTCATTTAATTAATTGCATTTAAAATTCAGCTAATCTTATATTAAATAAATTGCTATCCATAAGAAATATTATGTGTCTAACATTAACAGTGACTGTTGTTTTGCAGAAATAACCCCTACGATTCACCCAGTCCGGCTCCACATTGATAGCATAATTCATTGGAATAATGGATTTTGGTAGCCGATGAAAAGGCTTCTTTCCATCAGACACAGGAACTGTGCCTCCAGCACAAACCAAAAGTGTTTGCCTATGAAGAGAACATAAAACCTAATTATAATGTGAAAAGTTTACTACAATAGGATATAACCTCTTATTTAGTATTAGAATCGTAGCTGCCCCTTCAGTACCAAATGATAAGAGCTTAAATTTTTTTTAAGAAACTGGTCAGTAGAGCAGAGTTTATATTAAACTATCCTTATCTCAACCATGTGCTCAAATATCACGTTTGGATAATTACAAGGGAAACTAATTATTAAAAAAACAACGGGCACGTGTTTACTGCTTTATGGAATCTGGTTACAAATTACAAATGTGTGCTGCACTGTAAAATTTTACGGTCCAAAATAAAAAGAATCAAAATGACGAGTTATTAATTGAACATTTTATTTATTGTCATAAAGATGTTTCTCATGACGTACGAAAACAAAGGAGACAGATAAATGTAACTACTGCTACAAAGGAATTTGTATTGAAATCAAGTGAAAGACACTTTTGTATGACTTAAGAATGTCTTGCAACAATTAATTTTCATACTACACACAGTTAGCATGTAGCACACACCGGTTTACAAAATTATTCACTTAGCAATTATCAGCCCTTTTGATTCAAATCATAAATAATATTACAGTAAAGGTAATAAAATTAGAAAAATTCATTTACGGAGAATTCAAGAAATCCGCAATGGAATTGAAATCTCGTTTCAACCAGGTGGTGTTTATACGGATTTCTTCCACTACCTGCTGAACAGTTCTATCTGTTCCTCGACATGGATTGTTTCGAAAAAATTCTTCAACTTCAACAGCATTTTCTTCTGAGATAAAGTGCTCTGTAACTAACCTAACAGCTGTACAGATTAGACCACCTCCCTAAAAAGAATAAAATCAAGAAATTGCTATATTACTTTTGAGTAAGAATATCGAATGACTTAATTGGCAAAACTTACAGGGTATCTCTCTTGGAAAAGTTTGATATTATCTTTGAAAAAGTTCCAAATCAAGTCTTGGCCTTCTTTAGAAGCAGTGAAGGAACACAATACAATAATCGTTTCATTGGTCTTCACATCTTTGGAAATAGAAAAGTCCAGTATTTTTTTCATCAGCAGTTCGTCTTTAACTGCACCCAGCGACTGAAGGATTCTTGATTTTTCTTCAGATAATTCTGACTCTCGGAACATCTTAAAAATTATTTCAAACATTTACTTAGGAAATTGATCCATCGTATCAAACAAAAATAATTCACACAACTCAGTGATTGTTTTTATACATTGAGCATAAGCTCCAAAGTTTCTTCATTGCCTTCCGAAAGAACAGCTCTGTAAACAAGTGTTCTTAGATCAGCAGGAATCATCTTTTCTCCGTTAATATGCTGCTCAAATAGCTGCTTAGCTTCATTGATTGTTTCTTGATCTCCATACCCAATTAGTCGACTGAGACCAACTTCACGAAGCATTCCATCCGTATGTTCTAAAAGATTTAAAACATAAAATATAAACTTGCACAACATATTATTATATTAAAGTGGTTGTGTACCTTCATTTGGCTTCGGTTCCCATCCCAGTCTATCCTTTAATGGCTTGAATACTAGAACTCCATATTCTCTAAACTTATCAATGAGTTCAGTTCGCAGAATCAAATTATGAAACCCAGCCATAATATCGCGAATTGTTGTCCAAATCGTATAGTTGTTTTCGTTTAGGAATGCAGTGGACAAGTTCAAAATCTAAAAAATCGAAACGATTATACACTATTACCTGTTTATTGTAAAATCTTTAACTCGTCAAATAGCTCAAGAAACATGCAGTACGTACATCCGACGCTGTGTTGCGACCACTCTTAACAGATGCGTACAAGTCATCAAGGAGGCCAAGTCGATCCATTGGTGCCATACTCAAATCCTGGATAGCCGGAAGGAACTCCTTCAATACATTAGCAGGATAGCTAACTCGATAAAAGCCATTCATTCCAGCATTTATCTTTTAAATCACAACAAAATTCCAAGTTAAATATGCTCATTTAGAGGTCTTTAGGGTTTCAATCAAATTATACTCAACACAAAATTATTTAATTCGTTGTACCTTCACCCATTCATTTGCGCCCACATCAGGAACCACAATCTTTGTTGTGTTAGATTCATTTCCATCAAACAGCATTTCATATGCAACGCTTCCTGGTTTTGACCCCTTAACAAATGTAACTGGGATGACCCACTTGTAGCTGGAGTTTAAATCAGCATGTTCCTCTCCATAAAATTTGCTATCGGCCCAAAATCTTTCCTGTTTCACAGTGAAAGTTCGAGATTCTGTATTTTGATCATATTCGACATTGGAAACCGTTAGCAGAGGAAACCCCGTTTGTTTAGTAAATGTTCCCATCATTTTCTGCACAGGTCGACCGCTTGCTTCGCTAAGAGCATCCTGCAATAAAATTGCACTGTATTGTGATTAAATATACACTAATTGCTCTTCACTATATATTGCCATTTTTAAGTTTAGTTACCCAAAGATCAAGAGTTTCAGCATTAGAATACTGGAAACGGTTCAGGTAAATGTTCATCCCTTTTCGAAAAAGATCGTCTCCAATGAAGTTGTACATCATTCGTATAATTGAAGAACCTTTGTCATAGGAGATAATATCAAAAATTTCATCTATTTCTGACGGGTCAGTCACTTGAACTTCTACAGGATGACTGCTTTTTAAAGCATCAGTCTTTAAAGCAGGTATTAAATTGTGAGTAGTAAATTGAGACCAAATGTCAAACTCTGGGAAGAACTTGTTCACACAAAGAGACTCGATAAAGTTTGCGAACCCTTCCTAAAATCAATAAATTTGACACTATGTTACTTTTTATTCACTGTAAGCACACTTGCTACATATTCCCATTATCGAAATACTGAAATATTTTTAACCTTCAACCAAAGATCAGTCCACCACTTCATGGTAACTAAATTTCCAAACCACATGTGCGAAAGCTATTAAATAAAAGAAATACAAAATGAATAAGCCAATCAATTACAATTGCTTGGGAAAATACAAGAAAAAATTATGTGGCATAAACCTCATGAGCAACAACTACTGCGGTCCATTGTTTGTTCAAAGCAGACGTTTCCAACGGGTCAACTAACAACCGAGAATCCTTAAATGTTACAAGTCCATAATTTTCCATTGCACCTAGTTTTTAAACCAAATTATAATTTAAGTGTTGTTATCATATTATAAAGAATTATTATGTAATTAAAACTTTACCTATGGGAAATTCCCTAGACGCCACCAAATCGATTTTGGGTAAAGGATATGGAATTCCAAAATACTCTTTGTAGTAAGTCAACGCTTTTGCAGCTAAATCCAAAGAGAAATTACCCTGGTCCTTTTTGCCTGGGGGAGTAAATACTCGTACAAGAACACCTTCGTCATTTTTCTTTTCAACAAAATCGAACTCCCCGATGACAAACGCAATTAAGTACGTAGACATCTTTGGAGTAGTTTCAAATATACAAACTTTAAGTTTTTCATTCTTGTCGTGAGTCTTTTGCTCCTTTAAAGGCTAGAAAACAGAAATAAAATAATTCCTTTTGGATTTCAAATGGTGATGGGGATGTGATAGAATTTTTAATTTTCCAAAGGTGAAACCAGCTTTAAATTTCTGATTTTTCCCATTTTTGTGTATTAATTATTTAAATTTTTTTTTAATGAATTAAACTAATTTAGCATCATTTCATTCTTCATTTACCATATTAGAAAGAGCCACAGCGTCTTGAGGCACAATAAGGGTGATATCAAAAGTGGCCTTGAACGCTGGTTCATCCCAGGAAGGAAAGCATCTTCGAGCATTCACAGGTTCGAAATGTGTAATGTAATTGTAACGATGTTGAGCTTTATCATCAGAACCGGAAACTTCAGTCCGATATAGACCTCTCAAATTATCAGTGATTTGGGCTTCAAATTCCAAGCTTAAAAGCCCAAACCCTGATTTTAAGTCTTCTTCAAATTCAATACGTACGGTCTCGGTACTGTTATCGGCATCAATATATTTAGCCACCAGCTTTTTACTTGTTGCTTCTTCCGTGTACTCTGCTTTTGAGACGGTGATATTTAATCCATTCATTACAATTTCTTTAGTCTCACACATGACCTGCAAAATCATATGTATCAATCAATGGCTTAATTTCAAATTTCATCTACTAACGGAGCGTGCTTATTAACTAATAAGCACGCTCCGTTAGTTAGTTAAACTAGTTTAATATTCAGTGTGATGAATTGTGTTGGTACTGCACTGGTAACTGGTTGGTGATACATAGTAATGTGTCATGTCATGTGTAATGTCAAATGTAATTTGATGTACCGTACCTGGATTCGGACAGACATCTCACCATCCAACACCGGATTTTGAATATCCGGCTGAAAGGATAAGTTGTAATGAATAGGTGTAACGCATTTCGGGAGTCGACGATAAGTCTTCTCCGTGCTTTTGTCGCCAGAACGCTGATGTGGCGTCATTTCTTAATCGCGTGCCTTGATCAGTTGCCAAAAAACTGCTCCTGTATTAATGAACACAAAAAATTTCAAATCAGCAGTGCACAGAGATTACAGATTAAGAGACGAGAAGACTGAACTGAAAACGTTTTTCGATTCCTCAACCAATACACAATAAATACACAATAACTTTTTTAGATCATAGATGTATGTTACGTAATTCAAATTACAAATTGAAATTATGAATCTGGAATAATCTGGATCTGGATCGAGGTCTGGAGCCAATTTCACGGTTTTTTTGTTTAAAAACACTCGACGCTTTGTTGTTGACTCAAGATCAAACTGTCAATAAACACTTGACACCGCTTTTTCACGCTGTGTCACAGATCAAAAAGATCAAAATCACCTCACTCTTGCATCCACGCAAACGAAACAACCACTTTCAATGAATTCACTCACCATCATACACCGGTCTTCAGCGAATGCAACTTTTCACGATGATGGGGGCAATGAGAAAAACTTGTACGTAATGTGCATGTTGTCGTACCTATTTATAATCTGTCTTTGTTAGAATCAGAGCAGAAGCATGAAATGGTAAAATGATAATAAATGTAATGATCTAATGATGAAGATGAATGATACTAAAGGAGCAAACGTAAGAAAAGAATAAAGCATCTCTCGGGCCTGTGCTTTGTCGTCGGGCAGCATATTTGCAAATTTGCATACCGTTAAATCTGTATCATTAATTTTGTCACTAAAAGTCTAATGTATTAAACTGCAGAGATTCATACAAAATACACAAGTGGATACAATTTCAATATTGAATGAAAATTACAAGTATTTGTTTAAAATCGTTGGATCTTCGGAGCTATCATGATCATGCAATTCATGGGGGATGGTTTGGTTGGATATGAATTCGCTTGAAAATAAAATCAGATTTTTATTTTTGTAGTTTCTTGAAAATGTGAATACATAGTATTTATTCACTAAAACAGTAAGTAGGTACTTGAATATTTGGTTCCAAAAGAAAGGCACTTTTACTCTGAAAATGATTTTTTTTTCATCACACATTCTTTTACATAATGTAGGTAGTAGTAGGTAATACACACTAAATTAGTTATAAGGATCAAGGAACTTCTTTAAGACGGCAAGATCTCTATCCAACCAGGCTTTGTTGATGCGAATATTTTCCAAAGATTGCTCAACACTTCGCTCTGTTCCCTCGAATTTAATCCCTTGGAAGAATTTTTCAATGTCTTGTGCCTTTTCTTCAGAAGTAAAATTCTCAGTAACCATTTTAACAAGTCTACGAACCATAGCACCTCCCTAGTAATCATAAATTAAATGAACTTTATTAAATTTGCTACATTACTTACTACATCATACCAGAAAATATGAAGACATTTTTTTCACAAAGTGAACAATTTCCACACTAAAAGCGTTCTTACGGCAGGGAATTCAGATTGAAAGAATTTCCAGTTCTTTTTGAAAAATTCCCAAGTCTCTTCACGTCCTTCCTTAGTTCCGAAAGAAATCATTAAAGTGATGATATCTTGCTTGTTTACTTCACTGGTCAACCCAAACTCTAGAATTCTTTTTATCAACTCACGATCCTTTACAGCACCCAGAGCCCTAAGAATTCTAAGTTTTTCTTCAAGCAAGTCGCTTTCTCGGTACAACTATATTATTTAATTATTTGAAACACACTTGAGGATTATAGATAAAGCCAAGATAAAGAATTAGCGGATGTAAGAAACGGTAACAAACCTTAAGAAGCTCTTGATATCCTGATTCATCTCCATCTAAAACTACAGCTCTGTAAACAGCCGGTTTTAAGTCTGCGACGAGAGTATTCTCCCCCTTTAAATGCAACCCAAACCTTCTTCGAGCTTCCGCAATGGTAGGCTGATGACCCAAGCCTACCATTCTAACAAGTACAACAGTCCGTAAGAGTGCATCTTGAGGTTCTAGCATAACATAGTCTCACATTATAAAATGGAAGCTGTGGATGATTTCGAATTAGAATTATATTTGTAAAAAAAAGAATGGCAAAATGGCAACAACATACTTTCTCCAGGTTTGGCATCCCAGCCTAACTTGCTACCAATTTTTTCAAATAAACCACGAGCAAATGCTTTGAACTTATCGCGGAGGTCGTCGGTTTCAGAGAGTAAAATGTTATATGATCCCACAACTCCACTGATGACACTCCAAACAGTATCATTGTCTTCATCGGTGTATGCTAACAGCATTTTCAAGATCTTAAAATAATAAAAAAAATCGAATCAGGCATTAAATCATTTCAAAATTAAATAAAAATAAAACGAAAGCGATACACACATAAGACATGTAAAATCTATTCAGGAACACTTACGTCTTCAGACGAAGATTCGCCAGTTTTTACAGTTGCAAAAAGATCGTCTAAGATTCCAAGGCGATCAATTGGACTCATTGCTTTGCTCTGAACAGAAGGCATAAATTGGCTTAAAATATCAGATGGGTAACAAACTCGGTAATAACCAACCAGATCCGGATTAACCTAAACCGAACACAATTACTAAGTTAGATGGATACACAAATAGCAATCAAGTATAAAATTGTTAATTTTAACTAATACTAATAATATAACCTTTTTTAATTGAAACTCATGGAACCAACCTTAACCCATTCCTTCTCGGCAGCATTAATTTTAACTTCAAAGTTTTTTCCAGGTTCTTCTTCTATCAGATGAATGGCAGAAACCTTTGTTGGCTCACTTTGTTTTCTTAATGAAATAGGAATGATCCACTTGTTAGAAGAACACGGCTCAGCATTTAATTTAGGATTAGACCAAAACTTGTCGTACGACATGGACACAACTTTTTCATTTCCAGACTGTGTTATCTCCTTTACTTTCAGGATAGGAAAACCCATTTGCTTTGTCCAAGTTGGCATAATCTTTTCTACTGGTTTACCACTCGCTTTAAAAATAAGAATCGTATGTTTTACTGAAAGCCGTGAGAATTATTAATAGACAATTTTCCAAAATACAAGATTAGTACCTTCAGCTAAAGCAGCCCATAAATTCTCTGTTTCTGCATTACCATACTGATGTCGAGTCAGATACAGATTCATTCCTCTTTTAAACGATTCATTCCCTAGATAATTGTTGAGCATTCTAATAACAGAAGCCCCTTTGTCGTAAGATATCGAGTCAAATATTGCTCCAATTGAAGCAGGATGCTCCACTTTTACTTGAATTGGATGACTACTCTTTAGACTGTCAAGTTCAAGAGCAGCTAAGAAGCTCTGGGCTATGAACTGCTCCCAAATCGTGTACTCTGGGAAAATGTGATCAACACACAAATATTCCATAAAACTTGCATATCCTTCATTAAGCCACAAATCACTCCACCTAAGGAATTAGTATTAGTTAGTTACAATAAATGTTTTTTACAATAAACTAAATAAACTTGCTAAAATAAAGCGCACCATTCCATTGTGACCAAATTTCCAAACCACATATGGGCAGTTTCATGGGCAACCTAAATATTAATGATAAATATGTTAAAATTAAAAAAGGTCAATCGCTTATATTATTATGCCTCAAAAACATAGGTGTGCAAAGAAATATTCGCGTAATGTCCAAGAAATTCAATACCTAATAAGAGCGATTGTAACTAAATACTTAAACAAATTATATATACTCACAACAATAGCAACATACTGCTTGGTGGAAGTTGAACTCAGTTTCTCGTCCATTAAAAGCACGGTTTCTCTGAAGATGACCAGTCCCCAATTTTCCATTGCCCCTATTTGCAAACATAAGCTTGTACTCAATGAACGCAAAACTTAAGATTTAGATTAGATTCAGGTGAATTAAATTAAATTGTATAATTAATATACCACATGGAAACTCATTCACTGCCAATAAGTCCATCTTCGGTAATGGATATGGAATTCCAAAATAGTCATTGTAGAACGATATTGATTTAGTTACAACGTTCAAGGCAAACTGCCCCCTCTCCCTTTTTCCTTTTGGGGTATAAACACGGCACAGAACCCCTTCAGAAGATTTTCCTTCCACATAGTCAAACTCCCCAATGGCAAAAGCCATGACATATGTTGACATTTTTACACTGCGTTCAAATTTGAGTACTTTCTTCGAGTCATCTTTTGAATATGGAGTTTCTTCTTTTACAGGCTAAACCCCATCAAGATCAATTGCTTTTTTATTTTTGTAACCATTATAACAAATGACCCCCACATCATAATTTGAATAAAAACACATACCATGTTTGATACAGCAGTTAAATTCTGGGGTACAATCAAAGTAATGTCGAAAGTAGCTTTGATCGCAGGCTCATCCCAGCATGGAAAGCAACCTCGAGCGAAAGTCGGTTCAAACTTGGTCAAATAATGGAATTTTTCTTGACCTTCCTCATCCTTATATTTAGACCGAAAAAATCCTTTCAGGTTGTTGTTAACAATTCCTCTAAACTCAATAGAAAGTACTCCTTTTCCAGGTTTAATTGGCTGAGCGAAATCGATTTTCAACAGCTCTTGTTCGTTGTCTAAAGTATGCACTTCCGCTTCCTGCTTGTCTTTTCCAGACGCATCCTTATATTCCACTTTTGACACTTGGAAATTCACAGCGTTGATGGTGATTCTTCTTGATTCTTGGTTCACCTATGAATGACATACGAAAAATACGGTCAGATACGTACATGCATTTAAATAGTAAGTTATATAAGAAGGTACGCATTAAAAATATTTTCGATTTAGTTTGAACAATTAAACATTATTATATGCTATACCTGAAGATCAACGACAGCACTTGCTTTGAAGGTATGATCACTCCAATTAGGCTCAAATGTCAAGTCATAATTTAATGGCGTTACATTTGTCGGAAGTCTCTCAAAAGGCGAAGACGACATTTTCCTTGAAAGATTTAAAACCGTTCCTCTTGGTAAGCCAAACGTACACGTACTAAATTGTTTAGAAGACTTGCTGGCTCCGATAATATTAAAGCTGCTAAGACTACGAAAAACTCGGAAAGTGATAAAGAGCATTCACATTCCCTACACCCTACGCCTACAACTACAATCTAATGCTTATCCGCAATAAACACTAAAACAAAAGATCCAGAACAGAACTCAGAAGATAAGATAAGTCCACCACACCACGGTCAACGGTTGACGGTGACGAACGAATGAAATTACACTTCAGAAATACGGTGCGGACTTGCGGACTGATGCAGTGGCTCCAGTACAGACAACAGAGCAGAACACAACCTTACCGGTGCGGTGCCAGCAAACTTTCATTCAATTCAATTAATTATAAAATTACACAATAAATACGATAAGATTACAAAGTAATTTTAATCAAACTTAACTGTTTGTTGAAGAGTACGAGATGCCTGTTCGTACAGACAAAAGTTATCTAAAACTAAAATTGAACTTCGAGTTGTTTTAGATTTTGTTGCTTGAAGAAACCAATGAAAATGATATTCTTGAAATCTCATCTACTTCCATGAATGCCTAATTAATAGATATTCCGAACCAACTGATGGCGCTAAGCACATGATTTCTTAAAGGACACTTACTACTTCATTGCTTCAAACAAATATAAATGAAACCACAGATTGCAGTGGTTTCATCGAATTTCGGATGGATTTTACATTATACTCTCGGACTTGTACAAACAAAATCATCTGGAATGAACAATTAAAAAGTCAATCGAAACCGAACAAACCATTTTTAAAGATA
>JAQGAA010002165.1:0-13356 GCA_034696425.1 Isotoma viridis | reverse complement strand
AAAGTAGCAGGTCTATTTATTGTTTAATGTACGTACATTTAAAGTAACCTTCTAGCATCTATAGAGTGCCGACTTGTAATCGGGTAGATTCAGGAATCGGTCTCAACACTAATGACACTTTGACACTATCCATCTGAAAACCCAATGCCTAATAGAAATATCTCACATTTCATTTCCCCTATTTTGTTTTGGAAAATTTAAAAAAAATTTCAGACTTAAGAAGACTGCAAAGACTTATGAAGATTAAAAAGTGCAAAAATGTTACAATGTTATTTTGCAATATTTATAGATTTTTTTGAATGTTCGAGAAAAGTAAGCAAGGTCAACCCGTGTAAGATTTGATTTAACTTACTAATACTACAAAAGCAGGGTGGACAAATGAAAAAAAAAACCTTTAATAAATATAAACACATACTGTGTATAAACACTCTAGTACTTAAATGCATTTATAGATTTAAATATTACATTTTATATACTTGATAAATATTTAGTACAACATTTAACTTTTTTTAACTGGCTCCACGTGTGAAAACTTTTACGTGATGATGATTCGATATATAGATAGATTTAGACTTGAGAGAGATGTGTGGCATAGTGTTTAGTGTTATAATGATATTATATGGTGTGATGTGATGATGATACATATGATAGAAATTGATAAAAGTTATTTTTTCATAACGTGTATGAAAAATCATTATTTCATTGACGTCTTCCAGAATATTATTTGAATTCGAATTATATTTTTCAAGTTGGATGTTTCGTAAATAAAAGTAAATATAGATAAATCTCGGATGCAATGACGATAATACGTTGTAAAGATGTGCAATAGAGTTTACTAATTTATTCTATTATTGAGTAATAATAAGAAGGCAAATGAAGTGAATTTTATAGTTGCACTACCTTTGTCATTTTTTTTTATATTGGGATTATACGATAGGGGCTTAAGTTTTGAAAAATAAGATTTTTGTAGTAACTCTGACTATGTATTGTACTATAGGGATGGTTTAGGTATTTGTATTAAGAGACCTTTGTACCTGTAATATATATAGTATAGGTAAATTTTGTATCAGTTTCTATATTGGTTAGCCATGACAATGAATTTCTGGGAAGACGATGTAGTATATTGTGAGTAAAGATGCTTGGAAAATAATGTCGTAAGAATATAATATTGATGAATGTGATTCCTTGAAAAAAAAATAATATAAAAATTAATCGTTTATTTAAAAAAGCGGTATTGTAGACATTGAGGAATTTAAAAGGTGTATTGTATACACAGTAGGGTTTTTTATGCCACACACGGGTAGGGTGGGGATGGATGGGGAGATGAAGGGAGAAGTTAGCGTTTGACATAGTAAAATGCTTACACAATATCACCATTTTGTGTATTAAAGAGTTAGCTAAAGGTTTTAAATTGATGTGGTGTATAAGAGAGAAAAGATATTATATTCTATTAAAGTATTGAATGATCCACCCTGAACAAAATTTGCGAAATTTTGTTTTTGCATATTTATTAAAACTTCTTTAGTGAATGGTATTGGAGGTGGTGCATGGATGTGCATTAAAATATGCCAAGTCCAAAGGGGAAAACTGCACGCGTGTAACTAGGTACTGAAAAATCTCAATGCCTAAGTACTTAAATAAAATGCAAGTTTCAAGTTTAGTAAATAAAGAACAAAGTGGGGGTTTATATACACAGTGGTATAGTGGATTGTCATGTGTAGCAAGCTATTGTCTAATGTGTGGAATAATATGACAAGCAGCAGCATCATCATGATGCACAAATACATGCGAATTGTGTAAAACTTTAAATGTTATATATTTTTAAGTATATAGCTAGCGAATAATACCTTCATATAAAATATATATAGACACAATGATATAAGCATATAAGAGTAGAAGCAGAGGTCCTTCAACGAGAAGGGTCATCAGTGACCTGTTATATATTTCCGCCACGTGCAGCAGCTGTTGACCTTGTCAGATTTGCCAAACTTTATTGCAAAAAAGATTATCATGCAAGGATCTAATGCAGGCGGAATGTGCTGCAATTTGATTTGATAAGTAACAAAATAACCACAGTCAAGTCATAGTCATACTGCTTCCATGGGTAATACTCATCCAGCAGTTAGAATAATGTAAAACCAACTTTAAAAAATAAATTGCTATGTGTATGCATAGGTAAAGCTACTATACCCCCACTGCTACTACCACTACTGGTCCCATTATTGCTTAGTATTATTAGAGATCAGTATTCATGTGTGTGGTATCATCCTTGGTGCAATGCAATAATATATGTCTAAATGGAAATTGCAATAGTAGTAAAAGTAATGAATTTAAAACGATATACAGCTTTAACTAACTATTAAGTATCGTCCCATCAGTATCAATTATCCATGATGGTGATTATTATTATCATTTTTATCATCATCATCTTTCTAAAGTCCAGCTTTTTGTTGCGTTGTCTCCCTGTGTGTATGTGTGTGTGTTTGTGATTCCAATAAGATTTTTATTGTTAACTCTTTGGGTTGACTATTAGTTAGTTGTTGTTTGTGCTGCATTGCATCCAGTACTAACTGACTGACTCACTGACTGACTTTCTGAGTAATAACTGCAGTAAGAAGTAGCAGTAGCAGTGGGGAAATTTTTTAGCGAACTTGACTTTGACTCAACTTGCTGCAACTATTCTCTTGCATTTTTAGTTTACTCTCTTGTTGTGTTTGCCTTTTTTGTAAGTCTTCTTCCATACTTGTAGTTGTAAGAGAGATAAGGTAATAAATCTAACTGCGTGTTGCAAAGTTACAGTCTGAACTTTTAATGCTAATTGTTTCTGAGGAAAAAATTGATTTTATGTTTTATGTTCATTTTTAAAATGTGATATTTTATAGAAGTATTAGTAATATTAGGATAGAGATGAAATGAAGGGTTTGAATGAGTTAGGGGATGATTGATAGACAGCAAGAGATTTTGAGAGTGGGATTATTTCGGGTTTTTTTAAATTGAATATTTTGAAAAATTAGATCTTTTATAAAAATTTGAGTACAGGTTTTATGTGAGACCAGTAATTTTTACCTGGGCATTTTAAAAAAGCAAAAATACTTTATAGAATGAAAAATACTTTATTGAAAAGACAAAAATATGCGACTAGACAGAGAGTAATAAATTTTTTTGGCTATACTTGATACTTCCTAATGGTCAATTTTGATCTGAATGCGGAACAATTGTAGTAAATATATTATATCCGACAAAATCCAAATATATTTCCCGGATGATTAATAAAAATTCCTCTAGCTTGTATATTCTCATACATGTAAAGTTCACATTAACAAATTATTATTGCTTGAAATACAACAAGAGTTAAAATTAATTAAGTCATGTACCCAAATAAAAAAAGACAAGTTATTAAATTAAATACAATTTAGTAGTAGAAATATGATTTCCCATATTATTGGAACTAATTGCTAGTATAAAACTTTGTTGAGTATTATTGGAGCATAGCGTTGAGTTTCATTACTATTATTTTGAATTGACTTGCATACACGTGTAAAGGCTCAAGTAATTATGAATGATTTCAAGGACTCTTTAGAAACCGGGTTGGATGGAATCACTATTACTAACATCAAAGCTTACTTGTACACACACACTTGTTATTTTTATTATTATATATCATGTCCTTTCCATAATATGTCAATCTATTTAAAGTTAGTTAAATCTTATTACTTTATTATATGTAATACACAGCTATATATTATTGTCCATGCTTTAGCCCCACCCATTTATACACTCTACATGTCTTTTAGCTTATGGATTGACTTCCCACATTCCAGAGATTATAACCAAAACTAATTATTCAGAAAACATGGAGAAACGGGTTTATCTCTAGGATAATCATTGTACATTGTAATTAGAAGATCTATTGGGGCTTGATAAATTTAAAATTTGGTGTGTATTTATATGTTCTCATCATATCAAAGGAATAATGTAGATAGATATACATGTTTTAAGAGTTTGTGGTGTGAAAATTTTTGCAAATAATTACTACCTACTTATTGTCTAGATTCAAAATTAGTAATTTTAACTTATTTATTACAGTTTTATTCTGCAGATATTAGGCATTAGTAACTTATAATAATCTATATGTGCATAGGGTATAAGAAGTCCTGGTAGGATTTATTTTTTATGTCTTTAGTAATTACTACCTATGTCTAATCTTTATTAGTTTTGATTCTTGTGATAGTAAGGGTAGTGGATTGTATAGCATGATAAAAAACTAGGTATTTTAATAAGTGTAAAAGATGACTTGCTTTGATTATTTAAGATTTACATTTTTTTTGAATGGTATTGCTGTAAGGAATACAAAATAGTTTGACATTGAAAATAGAAATAAAATTTGGTTAAAGATTTGAAGTTTCGTTTGCTTATGCTCATAAGAAAAACATAACATTTAATTTGGGGTTTTTAATTACAAGAAATAGTAAATACTTGTAAATCTTTTAAAATAAAACTCGTAAATGGTTTGTTTAGTGAATGGGGGATGAGATTTAATGTTTTGACAGATAGTAGCGATGTAGTTTCTTCTTTTGTCTCAAGATTATAATTTAGTATTTTATTAGGAATCAAATTAATCTCACATGTACTTGAAAACGAAAGTTATATTCCCGATGCATTCGTTCTCAGTGTACGATTTGGTTTTGAATAGAATATCGTTGTGAGTACCATATGTGGGAAATTTTTTAAAAGACTGGATAGTATTTTTGTCATAAAATCTTTAGATGAAATTCTTTGCTGTAATAATAATTGCGTTAATCAGTAATTCATACACGCTCAAATTCGTATTAACACATGATTTGTTAAATTTGTATCTAATTTTCGAATCTAAATTAAACTAAGAGAAAATCTTTGAAAAGTAAATTCAGGGTTCTAAAATGCTTACTAATGATTCCAAAACGTTTCAAAAGGTTTTGAACAATTAAAATATCCAGGATATAGCTTACTATGTATGCAAAAACGTTGGAATTGAATCTGAATTTTATACAGGTTATTAGAATAAAGATTAGTCTTAAAAAACATTTTTTGTTAATTTTAATCTATCAACTATCCTCATGATTAGTTGCATATGCTTCAATCTCAATTATTACACTTCTTTATCCAATCATGCAATTGGAGGTGAAGCAAGTATACTCATTATGCATTTTTGATGATGATCTAAGGCCAAGGTGAAGGAGATTTATTTACATAATATGCAACAATACTCCTGCAGTAAAACCTGTTTTTATTATTTTCGGAGAAAAACAATACTCTCTCTCTCTAGGAGGAGATTCACTTTTGCTTGCAATTTTGTTAATAGAACTTTTTTTGGGTATGAAATATAATTTATGTGTGCAATTCCATGCAAAGTACAACATTGAAATAAATCTTACGTAAATGGCTTTATGTTCACTAGTTCAAGGTATAAAGTAAAAGGACCTAGTATACATAATACATAGTAAGTAAAGTGTAATTGGAACGATGTGATCTTCTTCACTGTATAGCAAATATCGTTTCACGAATAATAATAATAATAATAATATTATGCAATGCTTTATGCAAAAGCAAATGTCATATTTTTCTTTCTTATGCATTTTTATGTTGTTTGAGTTTTTATGTATTATTGGATTTCCTTCTGTATAGCGAAAGGTATTATTTGTTTGGATAAGGAGAAGAATGAGTTTGACAATAATAAAAATACATCTTGATTTTAACATTTTTGGATATTTTTCTAATAAATTTATAGAAGCAATAAAACACGTATAGAAATGTTGTGTATTGTGTTATTGTTAGATGTAATTTTTCTCAGGGAATTTAAGGCAATAACTCTTTTTGTGATTATAGAATAAGAAATTGTCATCCTCTGCATTGCAGTGGCTTGGGGTTTGGAAGATACGGATGCTGTATTCTTGATTAGATCGTTGTTTTGACAATTTAGAAGAAGAATTAGTATTACTTCTGGAAATTGGTATTGTCAGTTTGTAAGATAGAAATGTTTGGTAGTAGTTTGTATAATTGCAGACTTTAGGAGGAATAACTTTCACTGGGAAATTACATTTTATAAGAGGGAATGGAATTAAACTTTATTTCCTTTTTCTTTTCTAATCTATTTTATTCTATGGTACTATAAAATCTTTGTCGTTTTAATAATCATTTAATTCAATGTATCCAATGTCTTATAACATTGCGTTAAAATTATTAAAATACAATTTTCCATCCTAATATGTTATGGCTCATTAACTCTCAAACATTTGACAATAATTTGAAGCTTAATCAATGACCACTGCTACTCTAAATTACTCCATTTTTCAAAAGTTATTAATTCACCGGACTAGTATCTCAAATAATGGAATATACCTATTTATTGTATTTGATTAATAGACATTTTGAAATAGTAACACATTTTTAATATAAAAAAAGAAATAAGAACTTTGTCACGTTATTGTCATCCTTGTATATAAACTTCGCATTAATTTTTCCTTTAAGTATGATTTGAAAAATGCATGACGTTTTTGCACTTTGCTCGTGATTAAAAAAATCTGACGCTTACTTACTAAATTGCCTTAAAAGTTTATTACTTTGTAACTATATACTCTACAATCTCGTGTATAACCCACAGCCATTTATCTAATAATGCTTGTAGTCTAACAAATAAGTAAAATTCTACAGCACAGCAGAGATTGATAAAGAATTGGTAATTTGAATAGTATACTGCGTGTTATATTCGCGTACGGGTGATACATAGGAATTTAAGAAAGATGAAGCATTCAGATAATACCTATATGCAATAATGCTACTGGGTGCAAAGGTACATTCATCATTAATAAGATTTCTCAAACTAAGCAAAGTCATTCAAGTACTCGCAAAACAGTTAAAAATTTAATTTCCAATAATAAAGCCAGTTAACTACCGCCACGTGGAGGGCGATCACTTTTTATTGTGTTACTTCCATTTGTTTCATATTCCGTCTGTGTACCTACACAACAAAAACAAAATAATTACTAAATCTTCTTCTATACTGTTGAAGTATTGCATGGAGGTTTTTTTTCTAAATTTAATTTCTGCAAGCACCTCGTAAGTACTTTGGAATATTGCATTATTATAGGATTCCATAATAAGTTTTTTGGTAGTGCTTTGCGTACTGAACTCTTTCGAGGAGAGGCGAAAGGAAGGATTTTAGTTCTTGGTAATACATATCTGTGTACCTATATGGCCTATGTATGCATGCACGTACAATTAAAGAAATGAATCCAGCTGGGGTTTTTAATATGTATGCAGATCATTTGTAATATTGCGAATCAGACATTTTATTACCTCATTTATTTTGTACACATAAACTTTTTCTGAGGATTCTGCTGTGTTATTTGGGATTGTTTAGAAATCCCTTGAGACTCAGATGCAGACTAAGGGAGATTGTTGCATTGTATTGATTTAACTGCTGAGACATTTGAGGCTTCAAATTAAAGTAGAGCCAGTAGTATTGTCAACAGACTTGGAATGAATTATAAAATTCAAAGATAGCTAAACAATCCACACCATTTCCTTAGCTAGCACCTTGATCGGAAAAATAAGTTTCTGGGAGATGTTTCATATGTCTTAGGTGACGGAACTCACTGTCCTCTGTCAGTAAACTGTTGACAAAAACCGTACTAGACTAATAGAAAAAATTGGCTGAATGTGGTATCATAGGTCAGGGAAAGGTCAAAAGGGACACACGCTCCAATACACAAGCTTAGCCACCGGTCAAAGTTTGGAAAGAAGCTGAAGCATTTTATGGGGTAACGCTAGGCAATCTCTGAAAATTTTAATGGACTGACAAGTCAATGTTACTTAAAATTGTTTTTTTAAGAAGTAATAAAAGAAATTAGCTTAAACTTTTATACTTTTACTGATAGCATTAGTAGTAGGAAAATCCTTAATTGTTTTCTGATATATCCCATGCATGTTTCAATATTTATCTCAAACACGTTAGATGCCATATACCAAAATAAAATGCAGATTTCCTTCTCAATTAAATTCATATTTTAATAACAAAACCAAGTACAATATAGTTTCTATAATAAAACTTTATTTAAATGAATTCAAAACCAAACAACTTTTGAATTGAACCAACGTTTGAATTTTATTTAAAACTCGAATCAATTTATACATTTTTCGTACAAAACTTAATACATCTTAAAACACAATATATTTATTTAACAGCTATATACACTATTTAAAGTATAACATCAAAAGCATGACTATAATAAAAACGCATAAAAAGTTTGTACATTATAGCTAACCAAAATAATGTTAAATAAAAATACGTAACCAGTAAATAACAAATAAGATAATGTAAATTAAAACTTTGTTTTTCGAGTTTTTCCCCTCAATCAATAATACACACAAACCGGAAGTCGGCAATACTCATAATACTTAATAACAATACGCATTTATTCATTCATTTAAAAACGAGTTGATTTATTCTGGGATATTAAAGTAAAGAACCTCAGATTAAGACTCAATATTGACCAAGTTAGATGTTTTTAGTTATTAAAAGTTGATAACTAAAGAAAACAAATTTACTTCACTTAAAATAACTCAATACGATGATATTTTTGATGATATACCAGACAGAACCTATACTAAATACACAAAAAACTTATAGCTGGTTTCATTTCAACCTAACCGACAAAAGTGGATTCTCATAAACCCTTGAACAAACGATTAAAAATGTCATGAAAACTTAAACACAGTTAATTTAATTAGATAAAAGAAATATAAAATAAAATATGATTTTTTAATACACTTTGCTTACAATATAATTCTAAAGTACAAAATAATAAACAAGATATAAAAGACAGAGACACGGGGATGAAATTAAGAACTATAAATAATACACTCACTCAAGTTTATGCTTAATGAATTTGAAATACATAAATTAATGAAAGAAGTTTATATGTTGTTAGATTTAATTTGTGGGAATTAAAGAACGTCATTAATTAACAAGTTAATTAACGACCAGACTTACTAAACCATAAGATAAGATAAGCATAATAGTTATTTTAAGTTTTGCATTTTAGACTTTAATTACTATTTGTGATAATAAACCACAGAGATAAAACTCTAGTAAAGAAGTCTTACTTTATTTATTATTTTTATGAAGATGAAGAATACACACACGCTCAGCCTTTGTGAATTTCTTATTATTAGTACTAACTACAACTACAGTTCGATTTATTGTTATTACTCTTTATACCGAAAATAATACAAGGTTTTTCATAATTTCTTTTTTATTTTGGCATAATTGTTGCGTTTTTATTAAATATGGCTTTAATATTTTTTGCTAATACTTTGTCTCTTACTAAAATTCAATACATTTTTACCTCTATATATCTACATGCATTATAGTTTTATAATATAAAGTATGTGTTCATAGTTTTATAAAATAGGTACTTGAATATAATATTTTATAGTGTGAATAACATTTTCTCCTATCATAGTATTAAATATATTTTCAAACGACTAAAAAGTATTAAAGCTCGAAAAGACGCTTTTTTTCTTGTGTACTAAAATACTGGTCTTGCTTATCTTTGGGTGAACGACATTTTTCTCTATAATATGAATTATATATAGCGGATCGTTGTATAACGGATGGTTGGTGAATTTCTCTCTACAAATTCATATATTATTATACCTGACGCTACAAAAGAGTTATATTGATTTTCAACTTGAAAACTATGAATTCAACTGGAAGAATTATAAACAAAAGCAAAAGCTACGGGAACTGTACGGAATAAAAATATTCTAAATTTGAACATAAAAAACGAAGTGTGCTTCTTTTATAAAATGTGTCCGTTGTCAGTAATACACTTAACTGAACTTACTATTAAAGCTAATTAATGATAAATTAATTATTTAAATGTATAAACTTGCCTTGAATAATAATAATAATAAATGAAAACATTCATCCTAACATAAGAAAGAAAGCCGAAGTGTTATTCCTAATAAAATTAAAACTATTCCTTTTTCCTTTAATTTTACACGAAAGTGAGTCATTTCATCACTTTTAAAGACGATTTTTCATTTAGAACAAGATTTTGATGTCAACTTTATGAAATGACAGGTGTGTTAGTAGGAAACCTGTTCAAGCTGAAATCGAGAAGAAATCATCATTTATGACAGAAGTATGATAATAAGTAAAGAGAAATCTTTACTATTATTAGCTTTCATTCCTCAGCCCAAATGAAACAACAAAAAGGACAAGGCACTTTTTGGAGTTTTGATTTATTAATGTCAACTGCACTTACTAATAGAAAAGATGTTCATTAAACACCTTAACTATAATTTCAATCAGAGGATAAACAAGCCTTTTTATTGCAACAATTATTTTTTGAAAGGTGCGAAAATTCAATGAAGATATTGTAAGTTGACTTTTTCTACGGATGTGTCTACATAAAGCCACATGAAGATCAAAATAGCATTTTATTTTGATTACCGGATGTCAAAATTAATAAAAAGGATGAACAATCCCAAAAGCATTTGAAATTGATGAAAGAACCAGTAACAAAGTCATTCTACCCAATAATGCCAAATGGAAAGGTCATACGTGACAAGCACAACAAATTTTTCTCATTAGAGAACAAATTAGTGCATTATTCGTAAAAACGAATTAATTGAAGATATAGCTCTCTGGAGTAATATTATGTGTAGTATGAGTAGTATGTGCACTATAGTTACTAGTACACACGGTTCTTTTAGCATATAGGAGTAGCAGTCCATTTGGAAGTATTATTACTGTATATCCAGTACTGTAAATATATTTATATTTGCGTCAAAAGCTTCCTAACTTTCCTATCGCAAATCTTTTGGAAAATTTGCATACAAATTTGAGACTTGCTTTAAAAAAATAGTATTTCCCTTAGAGGAATTAAGTAAAATTATAAGTTAGACATATAATAATCTCTATACGTAACTCTCTTGTCTTGAAGAGTACAGCAGAAATGAGTCTAACAATCTAGGTTGAATCAAGTCTTCAGCTTGAAGTCCCATGATAACGTCTTCTCCACATACGGTCACCAGTTTTCGAAGAGTTGCCTGCAAAAGAGGATAGATTATTATTATTGGGAGAATGCATATTTAAAAATCATGTGTACATACTTATGCACAACTTTTAATAAGCCTATCCTACATGTTCCTATGCAATTTTTTTAGTTTTTATACAGTTACTAGTCATCAATGCATCAAAAGTATGATACAAACTGCTTTCTGGGGAAAACCCATGTTGATACAAAATACGCTAGGATTTCACAGCAATTATGGTTGATCAAGTATGGATGGGGGTTTACTTTTGAAGAAAATTATTATAACTTGTTAATGGAACTAGATTAATTTGATGAAATTGATTTGAATATTTTTCTCAGAGAAAAAGTGCACGTGTGGGTTGCGTGTGAAATTGCAGTGTCCAGTAGCATTGTGTATTCAAAGCAGTTTGTATACATACTTTCGAGGATAATATTTACATGAGAAAGGTACACTCTGGAGAGTGCATTTAATATTGACTGTAGTTATAATAATAATAATCTTTTAGGATAATATAGTGTTTGCTGAATGCAAGGATATATTTACTGATGCTATTAATGCATATAGTTAATTGTTTCTCCGAAAGGACTTTGTCTCGTACCCTTATTATAACCTTAAGTATTGGTTTGAATGTCAAGGACAAAAGTGGATGGAATTATTTTCAAGTTCCCACAATGCATTGAAGGACAGATGAATTTCAATCAAAAATTTAAATCTGCAAAAGGTACATTTTTAGTTGTTGCTTTCAATTCTATCCCGTAAATTACTTTGTGTTCAATGTTAGATCAATGTTACATGTGTATGAAATAGATCACTTGGATAAGGGATAATTAACGTGAATTTAAAACCAATTGCTCTCCCATATAGTGTAAGTTAACGTAATACATAATTAAGGAAGATCTAATTAAATTTAAAAAAAATATTTACCAATGCTGCGATAAGAACTCCATCAGAGTAGTTTCTCTCTTTCTCATCCCGAGATAAAGCTACAAGCCTGTGGAAACCCCCTCGCTCAAGGATAAACTTAGCCACTCCTTCCTCTGTGCATAATCTGGAATTAAAGTTAAATATAATTTCGGTTAATAAAAATGCTAATTTTTTTTATTTAAAAAATTGTCTGTAGTATATTTCACAACATGTACTCTCCATTTGCACACTGGAAAAAGTAAAACAGAAAAAAAGCCATTTCTTAAGGTATAAATAAAACACTGAAAAAGTCTCTTCACCTTGAGATAGCAATAGTAGACTTTTGTTGTACTCGTTCACAAGCCATAATTTCAGATGCAGATTCCTTTGAAGGAGATGGCCTCCTTTGGAGAAAGTTGAGTAAGGCATGGACACCTCCGGATTTTACAATATCTGCCCGACATGACTCCACTCCAGCCATATTCGCCAGAATTGTTGCAACCTTACAAAAACAAATTACATTTTTTATTACAAAAGCTTAGAAAAAAACAGAAGCTTCATGCGCAAAACGTTTTGAAATTTTTGTAAAAAACAAATTCCAATTATTATAAACATCTGTTTCAATCTTACATGATCCAGGACAAATACAGAAAACTCCGTTTTAGCTTGGTCAATCACATCAATAATGAAAGAGACTGTGTTACACCTTCTTAGTATTCCTATTGATGATACTTCTAGAAAAGTGAGATTAGAGATCGCAGCAACAACCAGGAGGAAAGATTCTTCTGTTAATTTATTCTCGTGGATTAGATCTAGGAAGAAAAATCCAAATCGCATTGTTAACATAATGTTAGATATCCTTCAGAGATGATAACTTTTAGCATGTTAGCTCATCAATTTTAGAAAATCTAAAAAGGCATTTTTGTTTGACAAGAGAATATGAGCACTTTGTAAATACAAGCATTCATTTCATAACATCTCTCATTTTTCTAAAGGATCATTTCCTAAAAGCAAAATCCATTATTAAACATTATATAATATTTACTTGTAAGAGCAATGACAATCTTTTCTAAATGTATTCCCAAAGAGCTTAAGGATGTTTCTAAATCGATCCATGGGTCAGTGGCCTGGGTAAGGACGGAGACAGCTTCAATTTTAATATCCATTGGGACTATTGATTCATACATGAAATCCGCTACAATTTCAAAGCCCCCAGCCTGAAAACATTGAGAAAAAACAAAATGTAAATAAAGAAAACATGTTATATCAAAGCAAGAAGTGGTTTTTGGTTTTTTCTAAATGTATTCCCAAAGAGCTTAAGGATGTTTCTAAATCGATCCATGGGTCAGTGGCCTGGGTAAGGACGGA
>JAQGAA010002164.1:0-13358 GCA_034696425.1 Isotoma viridis | reverse complement strand
AAAAGTCATATTTTTTAATAATTCTATATGGAGGAAACTCTATTGTATATATTATATCCAATATACATTAAGGTAGGTATGTTTTGTAAACTGTCTTTACTCTTTTGTATTTTGTATGGATTTGCTTAAAAGAGATAAAGAGGAGGTCATAGAAGTAGATATATATATACTATTTAAACTAGAAGGCAGGCTCCATGTAAAAAAGTGTTACCGATATGGAGAAAGTAAAATCGACAAGTGGTGCCACGGTTGAGGGTATACGGCTCGGAGTGGAACTACTGGGGAGCTAAAATCCGCATGTGTGCAGGGCAAGTTGAGTAAGGTCAGGTTGCCCTGTCATGCGTGATTATGAGCAAATTATAGAAAAAAATAGTTTCTTTAGAGATCCGTACCCTCAACCGTGGCGCCCTTGCAACTCCTGTTTGTTACACTTTTCATAATACAAAATGCATTAAAGACAGACCCCTTGGTTATTGTCAATGAAGTCATATAACGGATCTAGTTAATATAATATTGTTTGTCAATTTCAGTAACATGCTGTTCACCTGAGTGTGTCAACATTGCAGAATGGGAATGTATTTATTGTAGAGAAAAATATCAAATCTATAATCTTTGCAACGACTGCTCTGATTCCAAAATTCATGACAATGTTCATTCAGAAGAACTTGGACATACAAAGCCGTTTGTGAGTCGAAAAACTATGGGACTCTCAGCAGTCATATGCATTCATTCAGCACATTATGTTGTGTTGTCTAAATTAACGAAAGGGTTTGGCCAAGAAGGGTCCAAGTGGATTTTATTCGATTCAATGGCCGGTAGATCATCTAAGGTGAATTAAGTAAAACAGAAGCGAAATATTCTTAAACTTTTTCGTCAGTACAGAATTGCAATTGTGAACTTTTTTGCTGTTTTTACAGGTTGAAACTGTACCAGGAGTACAAAAAGCTCTGCAAAGTCTTGAGTCAAATCCGGAATTGGTTCATCATCCTGATTTCAGCAAATCGTACAATATTAAAAGGATGCTTACTGATTGTCATATTTGTATTTATGAAACTATTTCAAAATAATTAAACTTAATGCTATACATTATTGTGCAAAATTTTTTCTCTATTGCATACTTTCATTGATTGATACTTATCTTATACATTCAAACATATTTCAATAATGTAAGAAAACGTCCAAAAAATGTCGTTTCAATCCTAAATCCTTTTCATTGAAACAAGTGCAAATCTAATATAAAACTTTGCAAGTGTACACATCATCAGTCCACTTCATCTTGCGCATATTCAGATAATTGTTAGTTTAATGGCTGTAATTTATTTAAGGTAAGTAAAATATTTATCAAATACTGAAAAGCACATTCACCAAGTTGCTTTTAGATAACTTTACCTCTGTTTCACCTGTCAGTTTAAACATCCGCCTCAAACAGAATCTATTTGAAGTGGCTCCTTGTTATTCAACCAATTCAACGTGTTGTCAAACTGCAAAAGATAAAATTATTGAAATAAAATGTATTTGCCGAAATTTTATCTCTTTTACCGGCTTATCGGGGTTCTTTATCAAAACTCATGAAATACATTCTTATGATTTTAATGATGATTCATCTTGCTATGTGCATGATATAGCCAATATTTAACATTAATAAGTCTAGATAAATTAGACCGAATAACAGATGCTTAACAGACTAACTAAAAGGGCTAGCAAATAAAAAGAAAATATCATTGTGAATGTTTGTTCTAAAAGATCAAACTACTTTCTTTTGGATGCATTTGAATCGTAATAAATTTTTAAAAACATTACTCTAAATAAGCATACGTTTTTAAACACTTTTAAACTATACAGTACAGCATTGAAGCTAAAATTGTCGGTTTTTTATAACAAAAGCGTAATTTGTCCATTGTCTTTTAGTATATTGTTGACTGACACGAGGAACATGTCAAAATTACTAATACAAGTGCGAACCTTAGATGGAAAAACGATTAAAATAAATGCTGAATCTAGTTGGACTGTCAAGAGATTGAAAGAAGAAGTTGGAAAATGGAAAGGCCAAGGCTGGGATAAAGTTAACATGCATTACCGAGCTAAACGTCTGAACGATGATGACCATCTTAGCACATATAATATTGACCCAGGTAAAATTATTAAAATGTGATAAAGTGTATTATAAATTACAAATACAATTTTTTTAATTTGAATTATGATATAACGAGTGACGTGTTTTATATTTTAGATGGTTTTGTTTTGGCTAATATTCGTAGCACTGGTGGATTGAAATTCACGTGGGAGCTGCCATGAGTTGATACCATGAATGAGCCTTCCTAACGACTTCCGTCTTTAAAAATCAAGGAGAGATTAGGACTTAGGGACTTTCTTGCCATTTTCAAACTTTTTTTTAGTACATTACGAATGTGAAGTAAAAGTTCTATTTTTATTTTAAAATTTGGTAATTCGCTTGAAATAAACGTTCATCCGAAACAAATGATTAACCTTGTTGCATCAATGCACATTATGCTAGCATCTGACACCAAAAACTAACAAATCTGGAGTATAAGACCTCATTCCGGAAGAATTGTTCTCACATAAAAAGTGTTGATCCATTCCAAGAAATTTTAATTTAAGCTTTGAAATGGAACAGACGATGAGATAGCTAATTATTGACACCGAATTATTCTCATGCCCTCGATAACAACGTTTGTTGGTAAAATTACTTCAATTTATTGGAGTTTATTGACAAGGCCACATTTATAAATACTTTATACATAAATGCACATGTAAGTATTACTGACAATAAACTGAACATGATCATTATGAGAAAGATATTGGTTCTCATTCTCTGTGTAAATAACTCGTGGATTATCTTCTATTTTCTGCAGATCAGCAGCCAGGCTTGGTAATAGCTCAACCTACACATTTACATAAGATTTTCATATTTTGGTACGACGTGTACACTAATAAATTTGTTAATTATCTGTGCATTTTATTTTTACTCTTGAGATTACCTTTGGTTTCGACTGCACTGGATTTGAGTCAAAGAAAACCCATGAATGAGTTTCTTCTAGAGAGGTATTGATCCGTACGTAGCATACATAATGGCTTGACTTTAAGCAAATTATTGCACTAAGCTGCATGACATTGACAGATGTTGAGCCTATTAATTAAAGCGATGTTAGGTTTCTGCTTTGTTCAAATTCAATGTATAGTTAAAATTTTTAGAATTTAGATAGTTAAACTAGCCTTCTGACATTGATAGGAAGTTAGGTCCTAGCTCTAGTTTTTGATTTGGTATGACATATTTAGACCCAAATAATGGTTGGCCATCGCAAAACGGTAATTTTACTATAAAAGCTGGAAACGGGACTTGCGACAACTTTACATCAGAAAACCAGAAGCTGTCCTCAATTAGAGTTTTTAATTCTTTTGTTTTGAACCTTGCGTTTACCCCTGGTTGACAGTCTGGTACAATTATTTGATGCACTTTATCTGATGCATCGTTATCAAAGTTTATAAAATCTGGGGCTCCGAGGTCGCTGAAAAGTAGAAGAATAAATTCCTCTGCGTCTAAAGATAAGATTGTGGATGAATCATATTTAGCCAGTAACCAAAATAAGAAATGTTGTGTTTTTATTACTCTAATATATTTTTAAATAATACTACCCATGTGCTCATTTAGATATCTTTCATCATGTTTGGAAAGATCGCTGCGTAGTTCATAGACTGTACTAGCTGGAACAAAAAATTTCGTTCGCAATCGGCTAATTATTTCACAAAGATGCTTGTGAACTTCCAAACTGCCTCTGCTACATCTGTCTTTTTTTGTACATGGTTCAACGAAGATGTCCAAAGCTTTGGAAAAACTGAATATGGCAAAAAGGGAAGAATCGGCATAACATGAATTGTTTGCTCCTTGAATCCCAAAAAATGTTACAAGTTGATTAGAACCTAAAAAATAAGAAAAAAACAATTATTAAATACAAGAATTAAAAAAATATTCCAGTATCATTCGCTGCTTAAGTTTAATTCAGTAATCATTCGTCATTAATCAGTCTTTATATTTAAAGAAGGTAAAAAATAATACCATCTTTTAAGCGCTGGAAATTAATTTCCAAAAAGTTTGGAGGAAAACTTTCCTTGTCGGAGCCATTTTCCTTTGATTTATCTGAAATGTCAGGCTGCATACTACGAGCATTTGTTTGATCATCATCTTCTTCAACTTCAAGTGCTCGAGATTTCGATTTCGCATTTGATTCCGAAGCCTCCTTGCTATCCTAAAACAATCAGAAACCGTGAATATTTTATCAAACGTATTAATCAATGTTGACATTTTACATACACTACTACTCTCGCAATTAATAAATCCGATACTTACAACGTTTGATGATTTTAGTTTGATTAGAATAGTAAGGAGATTATTTTTGGCTTTCGGATCACTGTCTTTCCTATCGAATGCTCGAGAACTTGAAAAACTACTACTACAACTACTAGCACCTGAAGTCAAATTACCACCTGGTATTTTTATAAAGCAAAAATTGTAAGCATTTTATTAATTGTAATACAGTAACCTGCACTAATAGTATCAAGGGTACTTGGGGAGTCAATCTCAATAAAACCTTGAAACTTCCATAGTTCATTAACAGGAACACGCTTATGACAGCAAATCCGTTCATTTTCTTTGTAGTTATTATAAGTACGACCTGGTGTACCGCGGTTAATGTCTGACTATAATAAATAGTAATATATAAAAAAACTTAGTCATTTCTTTTGAAAATTTTTTGTATTTTACATAATATGTAATTAATCAAAAAATATTTAAAAATTATGGTAGAAGTTTGTTAAAAATTTGAACACGCTGGATGACATTACGATATAGAAACTTACAAATGCAACTTCCGCTACCAAAGTATATTGGTTAACTACATCATACTTATTGTAAATCTGTACAATTTTTCCTAGATTCAAAGTTTGATTGAACGTGCCTTTATCTTCTTCAGGGTACCAAAGAACATTGTCTCCAGCCTTAAGAATGGCAAGCTCAATGGGTTTGTATTTGGATGAGGCACACAAATCAAGTGCTTTTGATTGAGGCTTGCTTGGAGTTATTTCCCTTGGATTTGTTTTTCGAACATCAATCAAAGGATAAAGCCTATCCAAAGTTGATGTTTTACAAGTTAATAGCTCAAAAAATTTTAAACCTTTTTTTGAAGGGCTTTTGAACACTGCCTGAAAAAAAACAATTGGCGTAAAATTTTCAAAATATCCCATTAAATAAAACAGTTTTTGTTTTTTTAATTAATTAATAGTTTTATTTAGTTACATCAACTTCCAATTTTGCATAGTTCTGACCGTCAATAGAAATAACGTTCTTAATTTTTATCAAACACCAGTCTTCCTTGTTTTTTAGACTTATTGCTAAGGTTCCAATTAGTTCGTCCATGCTGACAAAAATAGGCTTTTTTAAAAACAAAAAAGCGTGGATTTTTTTATTGGAATGACGGTAAAATTTGCATGATTTGTATAATATTATTCGGTTCTGTACAATTTATATTGTTGGATTCATTAACGGTAAGAGAATTATGTTGTTAAAGTTGGTACAAATATAAAGTTCTGATAAATTATTATCTAGTTTTTAATCAAACATTGGGCAAGTAGATGACTTAATCGAACAAACATCCTACCTGTGCTTTATAGATATCAAGCACGAAAACTTTTCAAGTACCAAGCAAACAAGGCTTAGTTTTCCTTATACAAACCCTATTTTGAAAAACCGTAGCTTGCTGCAAGCAAAGCTCTAAAAGTATCTTAGTCATATTTGCTACTTGTATAATTTACACGAGGCCATCAAAATTTTGAGATAATCTGAGAGACTATCGCAACATTCCACATACTTAATTTGACCAAGTTACAAAATTCTATGAAAAGAATTGCGTAAAAAACCTTGATGCTCTGCCATATCGATCATACAGCTACATTTGACTGATTTTACATGGAATTTATTATGCCTGTTAATCTTATACAGTAAAATTCCAACTAAGCAAACTGTTAAAATTAATAACACGCTAATCGAGGTTAAATTTTGCATTTTTTCACACATAGGGTATAAGTTATAAGTTATTATTTTGTATTCAATCGAAACTTGTAAATTTCTCATTAAGGCCAAATTACACTCTTTATTAGATTACATGTCGAAATGTCATAAGATATTGAGGAATAAAACGTAAGATTAAAATCGGTATCAATTATTTAAACAAACTAGGTTCTTGGCCAGCCCAGTTGAAAGAATGTTTACAAGAACCACAAACTACGTGGTTACAACCACTGTGTTTGTAGCAAGGAATATTACACCTTGGACAACGCATAAACACTTTCGACCCCAAGTATCCCTAAAAAGTAAAAAAGATAAATCATTTTTGTGACAAATTTAATTTAAATTTGTGGCCCGTTAGTTACATGCCAAAGAATTTAGATATCTCTATAATATTTAACATCACTTACGTTGATCACTGTTTGGCTCATCTCTTCATTTTTTCTTTGTTCCAACCTATTTCGCTCATCAAACGCAGCCTGTTTTCTTTTCTCATCTTCTTCCCTTTGCAGTTGTCTAAGTCTTTCTTCTTCAGCCTCAATCTGTTGCCAGTATTCAGTACATGTTTTCAAATGAATTGCTTTGCACGAGAGACAACTTCTAGCTTTGCAAATTGGGCATTCAAATATTCCAGAAGGATCATCATCATCAAAAACGCAGAAACCTTTGCAGTCTGGGGTTAAACAATGAAAAACGTTTCGCAAACTCTTTTCAGCTTCATGTAAAGACAGCTCATTGTAGTGTTTATCATAAACTTCTTGAGAAGTGAGCTGCAATTTCAGTGAATTCTCATCTTAAATTTTTGGTTGATATGTGTCTCCAAATTTAAAAAAATTTCTTACGGCTCTTAGTTCATTGGGTTTCAAACAAGATGAGCATGAATACTTTCCATCACTAAATGGACACTTTACTTCAGAAACATCAGATGAATGCACAACGTGTTGAGCAATACATTCCCTTACAAATAAAAAGATACTCCCGTTTAATTGCTAAAAATTTAAAGCCAAGCATAATTTTTACTACGACAATACCTGCAAAATATATGAAAACAGTCCTTCAGTATAATACCCTCCCCTGGTGGAATATCTTCATCCTGACAAATAGGGCAGAATGATGGCTTTGTTGTAATCCATAATGGCATCAGGTCAACATGGGCGGTTGCTTCGTAAAATGGTATACAATCGGTTATCATCAATTCATTAATGTAGGAAGCCATTTGCCCCCATCCGCTTCTCTCTTCTTCAGGTGATAGGTTTAACTCTTCAAATGTCATTAGACTTCCAATCAAATTATCTTCTTCCTCGTAGTCATCTCCGCTGTTAGCATAATATTCATAACTAGCTGAATCAGATTTTTGAAATTCAGCAAACTCAGCTTGCTGACTAAAAGCGGCTTGGCTGGTGGACGGCCTTGGCTCATCGTCAAATTTTGCCAAATACTCGTCATAAACTTCCTCTGCGATGAGCTAATACAAAGTTTTCCAATTCAAAAATTTAAATGCACATATTATTTAGGTAGTCTTTTAAAAATTCAAGAAATTACAATCGAAAAAGTTTAATACTAATAATTAGTAAATAATTTATTTACTCAAACTAAACCTTGGGGGAGGGGATTGGGAACTGACCAGTTTTACTTACAAATTTAATTTCGTTGTGATCCAAATAGCCATTACAAGTTACTTTCCTTTTGCCTTTATTCGAAGGACATCTCAGTATCTTCCGCTGAGCTTCTTGAACCAAAATTGTGACACATTCCCTAAAATGTTATAAATGTTTTAAATCAACAGGTGTTCGTGATTTAACGAATTTTATGAAATTCTCCACATCATTTAAATAAGTAAGCCTTACAAGCAAATAAAATGATCACACTGACTGATATTTATTACTCCTTCTAATTCGTCACTAGTCAAGTTACAATTAACACAAATCATATTTTTACTTTTAATAGCTTTAAATTCGACTCTTAAGTTATTAGTACTAATGATCAAGTCGCTTTTAATACGCTTGAAGGAAAATGGTGAATAAAATATTTGTAGGGTTTATCTTACATTGATTACACGTATCTCTGTTATGGACACAGACAAGTAATCTATGGATAATTACATGATTTTTTATGTATAATTCTCATTATGCATGGGATTAATAGTATCAGAAGTTGAATGTCCATGTGTGGTAGAAAATAATAAAAAATAAGGTTTTAATCGTATTAATTAGGCATTGTCTGGTCAGTTTTGACTTTATTTTTGACGGCAGAAATCTCAGTGTTTCTCTAAAAAATTTTCAATCTGGGTTTGCTAAATATTGGAAAAGTCAAAATTAAAGTTTGAATAGATTATGAGATTTTGCGTTGTATATACATTCAGAACTGTAATACTAATACTGTGTTTTATTCATTTACTTATCATAATAAAGTAGATTTTTTTCTAACTTGATAATTTTCTTGGTTTTTTGAGTTTTGAAACAATGATTTTGCAGTCAAAACTTTAGAATGATACAGCCAAATAGCCATTATAGGTAAAATTTCATTTCAAAATTGCATATTAGATGATTTTCATTATTTTTTTTAATATGTAGTAAAGAATTATTGTGCAAAAATAATTTATTGTTTTTAATAAATTGAAGTTTAAGAAATCCAGTCTATACAGCATACATAATTCATTCATAATTCCATCCAACTAATTATCCATAATGGTTTGTTTGATGCCCATACGGCTGTCCATAGCCCCCACCCCCACTATGACCTCCTCCACCATGATGACCTCCAGCTGCGCTACTTTGAGCGGAACTAGCCGCCCACGCAGCCTTATTCGCAGCGTTTTGACTTTCAGCCAAATCATGGAGCGCTGATCTTTGTTTTTGTGCTAATCGCCATGCATTTTGTTGAGCTGCATAAGCCTGTTGTGCCTGCCACGCTTGTACATTTCGAGCTTCTTGAAGAGCGTGTTGTGCAGCGTAAACTTGGTCTTGTGAATGATAACCACCGTAATGGGCAGCCTGCAAAGCTTGGTGTTTTGCTTGTTCAGCGGCTGCAACTGCTCTGTTGGCTTTTGCAAGCTGGGCTGATTCAGCGTACGCTGCGGCCTAAAAACAAAAAATCTTTATCTTCCTAAATTTCAGAATTGTAGTCGTAGTCGAACTTAATTTAAGTAACCGTTGGTCAAAAATTACCTGAGCAGCGTTAGCAGCCTGGGTGATTTGACTGACTTGGCTTTGCTTTGCAGCGACAATAGCTTGAGCCTAGATAAAAAATACAAAAGTTAAGCATTTCTATATCAATTCAAGTAACATAGGTAAAGGCATGCAGGTATGCTTGACTTTTTTGAAGGGATGAGTCCTTACTTGCTTTGCAGAATGGGTCGCTTGTTCCGCTAAAATAGCTTTAGCATTTTGACCTGCTTGATAAGCAGCCGCACCCTTTAATAATAATAAATTCAAACATATTACTTCCTATTTGTTAATTGTTAATATAAATATCCGCTCATAAATTTAAACTAAAATGTTTCAACATTAGTAATGATCCACAACAATCCTCCTTGCTTTTTTAAGGGCCTTAACTCTACCGCAGAATTATCGTAGACGATTCTCAAATTGTTTAATTAAACATTAGACTCAAGTCTTAGCGTCTTGAGACCACTGAACATTTAAAAAAATATTTATTTATAGATTACCTGGGCAGCCAACGCTGCCTTAGCTTGATTTGCCGCTTGTTGAGCGATAGCAGCAGCCCCTCCTGTACCCCCATAATGTCCATGACCATTAACTCCATGTAAATAGCCCCCACCGCCGCCTCCCCCATAACTAATCGGAGCAACACCATATCCGCTTCCATAACTAGATCCATGACCGCCACCAAAACCTCGTTTCGTCTAAATTCCAATCAAAAACACTCATATAAATGTCCCTTCAGGAATGAATAAATTTATATAAAGCATTATTAGCTTACTCGAACTGAATTTTTAACAAATCTAACAGTAGTCCTTGGTATTTGTCCTATAGGGATATCTGAATCATAACTTTTTTCTGCTGATGCTGATACGAAACCCACAATTAAACCTGAAAGTATACACGTATGAATTACAAAATTGAAACTTATAGCAATTATTTAAAATTCTCAAGTTTTTTAAAACTTACAAATCGTTAAAACTTTTGTAACCCCCATATCTCTATGAAAGTTACGCCTTCAGAAATGTTTGTGCTAACCTTAGTTTTGCAAAAATTATATTATTTCAGAGTAAGTAACTGCTAGTGTGTACCTTTCTGTAGCTCGATTTTAATACTAAATGACAACCCAGCCCAAAGGTTCCATAAAATCGAAATTTAGTTGATTTTTAATGTTGCTTCACCTTCACAAGGAACAATAGCTACCTTAACCAACACTTTTATCAATACATTTCACTAAAAAATCTTTTTTCTTGTTTTAATTAACAAACAAATTACACCTAAAGTTAGCTAATAAAAGTTAAAGGCCATGATGTTTCGAATAAAGCTTAGACAAAACAATTAAAATAGAATCGAAGGCAAGTTCCCCACAAAATCTGTGGTGACATGAAGGTTGCTCCATCTCTATAGTTTTAACCCTATGGGGGATAAAGGAAAAAGGGAAATTTGCAAATTTTACATTGTAATTTAATTCTTTTCAAATTCAACTGTTTTCTCATATCATTTGTGTTTTTTACCATTACCTATCTTTTGCCTCTTACTGCAAAGTGCAAATACCAGGGATTACTTTTGTACGTAATGTAAAGAATTTTCTAAAGCATGTGTGTATGTGTGTGCTTAAAATAGACAATGATTGTGAAATTTAAGAAAACTTTTATTCTTCTACAAAATCAGTTTTTCAGATAAAAGAGTCATTATTTATTACTCATTACACATTAAGATTACATGGTTTAATTTACTTCATGTAATTTTATGTAAAAATAGGAGACAATTATTTGTGCATACAACTGGCAACTGGTTCAATATAATAGGTATTCGCTTTACCAGACACAATATTATACCTTTAGTAAAAAGAATGTTGCATACAGATTATAAAGAATTTCATCAAAATAATAGATTTACTCTATGCAAATTTTAACAAATAGTATTGAAATTTTAAACTTTCATCAAATTATATGAGTTTATTCGTGCTTTTTAAATTTTATTTAACGTCTTCGTCGGTTTTCACCCTTGTAACCGGAAGGCACAGGACCAGTAGCAATGCTATTGTACCAAGCACCGACTTGATTCGCTGCGGCACCTGCAGCAGCTGTGGCGTGTTGACCATGTTGCTGTTGTAGATCCAAGGCTCCTGCGGAAGACGCTCCAGCATTACGTTGAGCCTGAAGGATGACAGCATAGTTTTAAGTTGACATTCAATTTTTCGAATTTCATAATTATGAAATAATAATTTTTAATTTAATAATTTTCATAATTTGAATGTAATTTCAAATAATGTTTGAAAGGTGATGTTAAAAAAAATCCTTTACCTGATAACTACTGATGAATCTATCATTAGCACCTGAAACTGCCTTCTGGGCAATAGTATCAAAAACCACTCCCCCTCCACCACCTCCACTATGCCCACCAAGAGAAGTTGTTCCTCCGTACCCTACTCCTTGAGCACTGGAAGGTCCGATACCTCCTGAATATCTCTCCCCATAGTTGCCTCGTCGGACCTGAAATAGCCAAAAGTACATAAATCTTAATTATACTTGTTTTTTTACTTAATTTTAAGGATTTTTGATTTTCTAAGGGTATTCTATGAATAGTAGATTACTTTAAAATTTATCAATTACCCGAATATGTCCCTCAGTGCCTCCACTCACAGACACAACCCCAACAAGGCAAACTACGCTAAGAATCAGAAATGGTTTCATCTTGAAGATATTATTTTCTTGTCAAAATTAATTAATTATTCCTCTATTAGATAAGTCCTCTATGAATGACGACTTTAAACTAAATTTGTTAATTAGAAATGTAAGAACTGTTACTTCAAATTCACACTGGGGATGTATATTTGAAAACTTTCCTTTTTATACAATCCCATTCATTTTTTCACACTTCCTATTGTATCAATTCTTTAATACTTCGTTTTCAAAGGAAACAATTAATTGCATTTATTATCCTCGCTTCATGTGTGTATCATGTTTACATTTTAGTCGAAAATAGAAGATTTCAAACGTTTATTAGGAGGGGCATATAACATTAGGTAATCATCATTGTAATAATGCGTAGAGTTGCTTTGATTAAAAAAGGATACTATAATGAATATATCCAATTTAAGGATGAAAAACAACTTTTGAAGTTAATAAAGATTGGCCTGAATTTGATTGGATTTCATCATAGATTAAATTCTAAAACTGAATCATAAAGAAAACATGCAAAGTAATAGCAGTAGTCATTTTAATGTGTCGTGTGTGTCAGCGATAATTATGTGGCATCATTTTTAGCTGCGGCTAATTTTTAATTGGTAAAAAATAGGCATAATAATGTAATTTAAAATAATAAAAAAATGCTAAAAGTATTCTGAACTATTTGCCTAACTTTTGATCACAATTATTGATTTTTGACTTGAAGATAAATGAATGAAGACGCATTCTTAGATTTTATGTTTAGCACAGAAACATTTTAACTTGAAAAAGAAATATATGATACAAATTAGTCCAAAATTGTCTTGTCTAGTAAATAGTTTAGTCTTTTATATACTTCTTAATTAGTTTATTACATCTGAATGATAAATATGGAATACTGGCATGGATTATCAAATTCAAATTAATAAATATTATTTTAAGTAAAAAATGTCTACGTAATAACACGAACCCTGTTCATAATTTGAACTATCTTTGAAGTAGGTTTTGAAATTCTAATGTATAAGTAATATCATTTTATTAAATTGCAACGCATCATATTTAGGGACAGGGGGAATATTAAGTTAAAAATGGTTTTACTTCTGATATTTTTCAAAGAATTACCGGTTATAAACGGCATTAATAGATTAGATTAATATATTAAAATTGAATTAGCGAAATAGCTTTTTATATTGAAAAACTGTATTGTACAATTTGTACAAAGTATCCAGTCCAGTGACCCAGTTCATTGTGATATTTTTTGTCAGTGGGAAAACACCTTTATAACCTGGAGCATGGAGTAAAGTATTATTTACTAAATTCAACAAAGCAAAAGTCAAGTTTCTCGGCTCGAACTCAAAAGTGAAGTGTAAAAGCACATGTAGCATTCATTATGGCAATAATTGGTGTCCTCTACTTCTTCTTTAATTTCTATATCCAGCACTTCACTTG
>JAQGAA010002163.1:0-13359 GCA_034696425.1 Isotoma viridis | reverse complement strand
ATATTGTTGTAGATGGGAACATCGACGATTCAAATGTCAAGTCAAATACCAATCCATTATGTTTCCATACGCATATTATTACTCAACACCTGTTTTATTCCTCATATTCATTACCAAATTATGTGGTTTAGGAAGAGAAATTATAAGCGTTGATACTTGATCAATTGTAGGTTTTGGAGACGAGGGATCAGTTGACACGGAGAATTGTTGAAAAATGCTAGTTATAAATAAAAAGAGTTCATCCTTGGCCAATGCTTCACCCAGACAAGCACGCTTCCCATAAGAAAATGGAATGAGAGCTTCGTGACGAACAATCTCATCACCACTAGGCGAAAGAAACCTTTCCGGTCTGAAGTTCTCCGGATCTCCCCAAATTTCAGGGTCATGATGAACTGCATAAAGATTCCCAACAACCCAAGTATTCTTGGGAATAAAATACCCGTGAAACTCCGTGTCAACCAGTGCTTTGTGGAAAACTCCAAGTGGTACCATAGCCGAATATCGAAGTGTTTCCATTATAACAGCTTCCGTGTATGGCATTCTATCAAATTGAACGTATTAAAAAGTAAAATCAAATTGCATGCACTCATTATTATTATTATTACTTGAAAGCTTTTTAAGATTGATTGCTGAATATCGTGTGTAAAGAAATGACATGAAAATGACAAAAGCATGATAGATTTTATACATATTGTGGTATGATAATATTCTATTAGATAGTATGAATTCAACATAGATTGGTTTTTAGCTTTTACCTCGACCTGTCTTCTAATCTAGGGTATCGAGAACCAAGGCATCGATCAATCTCTTCATGAAGCTTTTTTTGCTTATCTTGGTATAATGCCAAGTAGAGGAAGGTGTATGTTAACGTGGTACTAGTTGTCTCTGCTCCAGCGACAAATAAATCTAGTAGAGTTGCTATCAGCGTTTTCTCTAGGATTATTGTAAAAAAATTTGCAATAAAATTTGCCTAATTTATACATTAGATTTCACACTAATTTATAAATGATTTAAAAAAACTATTACTACCTCCTCTTTCCTTATAAAAGCTTGACTCAGGGTCAGTAGTTTTTTTAATTTCGTTAATAAAAACATCTGTGAAATGCTCTGGCTCTCCTCCTTCATAATTTTGAAGTCTTTTCTGAACAAACTTCGTAAGGAAATTGTATGAAGCAGGTAGTTCTCGAACAAACTTATCCCATCCGGATAATTTTGGGAAGTAGTCTTTTAGCCAAGGAATGTAAAATACTGCACCTTGAGATCCCAATGATCTATAAAGAATAAACATTGATTTTGATTTACTACTTTTATTATTATTGCCCCTGTCCCCAAAAGCAATCGTAAAAATTTGAACCTATTAATGGAATCAAGGATGTTTCTAAGCTCAGCATCATCATGCGAATATCTCTCTCCGGATACAATTGACCATAAGGAATTCAATACGGCAATGTTAAACCTATTTTGAGTTGATATAGGTTTCCCCAAGTCTTTTTTAAACCCTTCGATAAGTTCAAGGGCTTCGTCCATTACAAGGTTCTCCATAGATTTTTTTCCAAATCCAAAATCTTTCAAGTGTCTCAAACTAAATCGACGTTGTTCTGACCATTCTTCTCCATCTTGTAACAGAATCCCTGATATTTTCATGAAAATAAGAATTAATATGATCTTATCTTTAAAGATAAGATGATGTAAGTTAATGAGTTAATGAGTTAGCTGACCTCTGACAACTCCACCAGTTCTGGCCGCTGCGCCATGTAATTTTGGACGTCCACAAAGTAATACATTATTCCATGCTTCTTTTATTAATTTGTGATCATTTATGATTACAGCTCTATATAATAATAACACCTAGTAATTATGCTTATGTACGCTTTCTCGATTTAAAATAATATTAACTCGATTTAAATTAACTTACGGATATGATGCAAACTGAATTGAAAATACTTTTCCATACTTCTTAGCATATTCAGAAAAAACTTTGTATCTTGCTTTTTTAGTAATTTTCTTGTGATAGAAAAGTAGTTGTGGTAGATTTCCAATAAATGGGAATCGGAAAGGTCCTAGATAAAAAAACCATTACATTTTTGCTATTTTAATTTGTCAAAAAATTATATTTAATGATACTGAGTAATTATATGATACACTACAAACCTTTGGGATAATTTTTTGGGCTTCTATTGGCTAAATAAGTACATAATGTCACAACGATGACAATCAAAATTAATATACTTCCAATCATTGTAATATAATTAATTATACTATGATGATTAAACTTTCAGTACAAAAATTCAATCATTTTCCTGATACTCTTAATGCTCTTAATACTTTTGATCAAGGTCAAATAATTATACTCAAATATAATATTATAGTGATACTTCGTAAGGTTTTATAACTAGCTCTACTACTCATCGTTTTTCTCAGCTGGTTTTTTTGTTTGCTGGATGGATGGCCAGGAGTTTGTTTGTAAACTACAATTTTGTGGAAATTAAACCAGTTTTAACCTCAGACTACTCTACTCAGTAAAACAAAATCAACGAAAAGAACAGACATTGTTTTAAGGAAAAGCTTCATTAGTATCATCAACTTTTTATTGCAAAACCTTTATTGAAAGAATTCTTGCGCAAAAATAGCGCATTTGAGCCTATTGACAAATAATGATTAGGAAAGACGTATAATACATATTTAATATTGGATTGAGTTTTTCCAATTACAGGAAACATATTGTGTTTTTGTAACAAATTGCAATTAATTTATTTTGATGGTCAAATGAAACTTAAAAACTTAGTGGCATAATATTATTGAGAAACGTAGCTAACGTTGTTGCAAGGGTTCAATATGAAAAACATTTCCATGCATGTAAAGTAAACTCCCATTAATCTTAGCCATAGTACAAAAAATCATTATTAGCAATATCATACCCGAATAAATTGTCCTTGTAGGTTTATTAGTGATTTTAATCTTGGCTAAGTTATCTATCGTTGACCTTGTCATTGTCATTCACTCAAAGATAAAAACAACTCATTTTTATTCTCTCATCATCAATCCTGTAATTAGATTCCCATGCTTCCTGGCCATACAAAAGAAGCAATTAAGTTATTTATGTATCAGCAGATACATAAAAAACTCCGATTTGCTATCTTAATAACAAGTTGACATTCAAGCTTAAATTAACAAGAACAAACGATGCTGTCATTATTCTTCCGGAAAGGTTAACTTGACCTTACACCCATTTCCGATTAAGAGCACCCGCACTAGCCAAAACAAAACTTCTTTTATGTACCATGCAACCTTAATTAAATGATCCAAGTAAAATCCCCAATTTAGCTTTTAAATAGATTAAATAATGAGATAGTCTAGTAAAATGCGAGAAATAATCTCATGTGTCAAATTCCCATAGATCCCAAAGCACAGTGTCGCCTTAATCCTATATCCTAATAGTTATCAAGGACTAGTTCTGAGTAAATACATTCAATTCTCTTGAGAATGAAGGAATTTGGCTTTGGTAGTAGGTCTTTTTAAGTCAATAAAAAATAGAACAGCTTACATGTTCTTCTACTAGTGATAAATTTAGAAATAGGCGATGAAAAAATTGAAGGTTTTTTTAAATCAATCGGAAAACCACGAGATAAAATAACATCAAATCATCATAGATCAAGGCTTTTGTAGTTAGGATAATAATATTTTATTTGGTCCCAGCTTATCTTTTTACATAAGATAAAAAAGCATTCTGTGTGCACAGCATAATATATTTTTAATATTACATATAATCACTTATTAATACGTAAACTCAAGTTTTTCCTTGGATCCGTCCGTAATCCATTCTTCCGTAATAAATTACAAGTAAGATAACTCAGATGTAATTACAGAGGTAGAAAGACTCATATTTTAAGTAATTATTTTTTGAAAATTAATTATTTCTTTAGAAAAATCAAATACATGTGCAAATACATAAAAGCTCAGCTCTTGCGTGCATATGAATCAAAATATACATAAGTAATAGAGATGAATTTGTAATTAAATTAGATTGAAAAATTAAATGGGTTTTCTGTAGGTAGGGATGTCTCATTATTTTTGTATTTGTATTTCTAAATTTTAATAATAATTAATTGCCAGGTCTTAAAGGGTCACGTAGGGGAATTTATCGTCGAAATCGCTCTGTAGTAGCACATCGGCCAAGTCGCTCATGTTGGAGTCCATACTTCTTAAGGAACATAAGAGTGTTGTTGTATTCTGGCTCGTAAACATCCGGAATATGACCACCAGCCGCAGCATTCCATACCATTTTTACGGAAGAACATCCAAGAATCCGGGCTTCGTAGTCGACCTACAATAGTAATTTCAAGTTTAGTACAAGGTTAAATATTTACTCTCTTTTTCTAACCGACTAAATTGTTAGGATTGACATGTGTGCATTTTTTGACACACACAAATGCATTGTTCACAACAGGAGAACGGTAGTGAGATACAATATATATTTTTTACTTGTGGTTGGTTAGTAAAGTAATGAGAAAGGGAAGTCGAGCTAAAATATAAGAATTTAAGTTGGAACAAAGGTCTGGATTTTTAAAACGTAATTGGTTCGTTAATGCTTACCAGTTGACGGAAGAAACCGACATTTGGACGGATAATGGGACGCCTTGCCTGTAATTAGCATTTTGGATTCAATTATCGTCATATAATTTTAATCAATTTAAAGGCACAGACACAATGGTTAAGAAATATTTGATTGTTTTGAGGTTTTATTGTATTTCTATGTGACATTTGCGTGACTTTCTTTCATGGTTTCGTTTCAATAAAATAATGCAGTTTTCCATGATTATTTAAGAAAAGTTAACATGCATGCACATCTTTCACCGCAATTCGGGGACATGTTTCATGTCCAGCTATGATTTGCATTTTCATTAGAACTGCAACAAGGTTACAAATTACTGTCTTTTGACTATTTTCCTTCAAGGTATGATGATATTCCTTGCATGAATTACTTGCTTTTTTACCTTTGGAACTGAGAAAAATTTTCAAAATTATTAGATGAAAAACTGATTATTTTGGTAATTCGATACCGTGGAAAATCGATACAAGTTCTAAAAATAATTGACGTCAATTATTTATTCATACATTTAAAGTATTGCAGTAAGGAAATTGGTTTGGAATCCATTCACCTTTTTCAGGTAATTTTTTATATTATCATTCATGATTAGATCGATGAAATCCGATGCTATTATTATAGGGTAAATAACATACATTTGGAAATCAGTAGTAGGTACGCGTTATTTTCGAGATGTCCGTCTCTAAGGGACGCCTAGCTTTGACGTCAACGGTCTATGACTGTATCACCGTTTACATGTAGAGATCTCTCATAAAAAAAATCTAGAAGTGTAGGTTTTTATTATGCTGAAGCAGTCCTATTGTTGTGACTTTTGTGACTACAAAAGTTAGTTAGATCGTACATACCTAATCTAATTTGAAAGTAGAACCCCCGGACAAGGTATTTAACCCTTTTAATCTTGCGTCTTGTCTGTCTGACTTTTTTATTATTAAGCTTCTAGGATGTCTGTCTAGCCGTTTTGAAATAAAATCTTTAGATTCAGATTGGAATTGCAAATGAAGTCGTAAACTTAATATTAGCATCATCAGCATTGTCTTGTAAAAAACATTAGCACATTGTTACATGAGACTGCCACAAAGTAAACCACAGTTGATCTACTCATCCTAGTATAGATAATTACGGAATCGCTTAGCTTGTCTAGGTTAATTTCGCACTGTTTCAAACTCATCGTCTAGTGAAATCCTGCTCAAGCCTTTTATCTTTATCTCAGGTTCAAGATCACATTACCGGGTTGAAATGCATGACTAAGACATTCGTGCGTCTGGATGTGACAATTCTTCAAGGAATGAGCTCTAAATACTATTTGCTACTGTTCTATCTAAGATACTCATCCAATTTTAGAATAAGGAGCAACTTATTTAGAAGGTTTAACGCTTGAAGCACCTTTGGATGATTTGAACTGCGTATGTATTTCCAAATGTCAAACAAAGTTTATCCATAGCTAACTGCTACATCTTACCTAACCAAAGTGTCCTTGCCATTGCTTTAAAAATCATAAGAAGCTTAAAAAGTTAAAATTCTTGGCAATTACCTTCACATAATTGTAAGCTTGTCGAAGTGACATCTTCTTGTATTTCATAAGATATGCAATGCACAAAGAAGCAGATCGAGAGACTCCAGCAACACAATGGACAACAGTGTTTCCCCCACGTCTTCGAACATCTTCGATCTTATCAGCAACTCGATCAAAGTAATACCCCAAGTTGGAATAGGGAGAGTCATCCAGTTGGATTTTAAGAGTTTCAATCTGCAATTCAAATAGATGAATAAACTCATCATTAGACTATACAAGATTTATTCTCTATTTAACATTTTTAATCGATGAAAAGGGGAAGTCACATAGTAAACTAAGCAATCATTGTACCTAACTAACATTTTCGATCCTAGAAAGCACAATAACCTCTGATTTTTTCGAGGCTGAAGATGAAGTTTATAGAGTTTCGAGTAGGATTAAATGTATTCCAATGCATAGTTTACTTGTACCTTGAAGAGTTTCTCTCGAAATGTTGGCGACTATTACAATTTTCAAGTCAACAACTCCGCATTTGGCATGGAACGCAGTTACATTTGCTAATTTAGATTATAATTTTTAAATAAATTTCTAAAACTACATGGTTCCAAATTTATCTAGATTTTTCCTCGTGTCTTGTGGTATTTAGGATGAAATTCATTTAAAAATGGAAACCCCAAAATTGTATTCAATTTTTATGTTTTATTTTGAGATTTAAGTAAATTAGTCATGTGCCCCATTTGCTATATCCTATACATTATCTAAGATTTACTTTAGTTTAGATTTAAGAGTTAATTCAAAGCATCATTATAAGATAATCATCGCCAGTATATTTAACATAGGAATTCTTAATCATTCATTTTCCTAACGTCATCATCGTCTTAATTTGATCACCCGCATCAACATTGCCAATCTCGTAATTCTGTTCATTCATACAATAGTGGTAACTCGCGACTCTGGCTCCAGAATGGAATTTTGTTTTCATGAAAATAGACCATTTTGCCTACTTTAAGTGCATTTACTTCTATTACACATAAATAAGTGTATAAACATGAATCAACATTTGGATAGAAAATAGAATATATTTTTATTAAGTTAGAATTGGCAATTGCAATTGGAAAGTTATGCGGAACTAAAGAAACTGCCTGATTTGGAGTAGTATGGGTTAGTGGTGAAATTTTCTAACCAGAATTAGCTCAGTTAATCCACGGCGGACGTAATAAAATGGGGAGTTAAAATGAACACAAAAGTTCTACAAAACAAATCAAAATTGACGAGGGTTTTAATTGAAGTTCATAGAAATGGGTTGTAACATGTACTATGAAAGTGTCACGTCGTATAACTGCGTACCTATAGATAAGGTAGTTACTTCCACGGTAGTGAACAAACTGACATTCCACATACCAAGGGGAGACTAATAAATTGACCGTAACAAGTTTGTAATTCATTTTGGCTGGGGAAGTATTAAATATCATCAAGAACGGTACTTGTAACTTGTAAAGGTGCCATTAGAATCATGACTGTCCTTATTATGACTCTTTATAGACCCACATCGAAAGCCATCATTTATCCACACAGCTGACGAGCTGTATGAGATTTTGGCATATGGCCCAGGAATGTGTCTTGCCTTTTTCGAACCTCGTGAAATTTTTTGACATGAATAAACATACGAATTGCTAAAGTACGTACTACTCTAAGGATGGTTTAGTGGTGGTATCTGGTTTTCGTACATATTTTTTTGTTGAATCAGCAATCTTTTATGGCACACAGTATGCAAAATCGGGATAGGGAGATCTTCATGAAAATAAAATTCGATGCCCTCGACTACTCTGGATCAATAGTTACTTGCTACATCGTTCTTACGCATTACTCATTCTATACAAAACTGAAATACTTCATAGACCAAAATTGTTTTAACTTTGAATGATTTGAATGATGAGTTTATAACCAAGATTTTTAAACTCTAGCGACAAGGGTCCATAAATCTCGGTTTATAACAATGCAAAGTAAAAGAATGTCTGGTTGTAATTTGTAATCTTGATAATTGTAAAAATAATAATATTGATCGCATGATGAAGAATGGCATATAACTACACGTTGAAACGAATCTAGACTCAAGACATTGAAGAGATTTCATTCCAATATGATGATGCGTCTGATATTATGTAATCACATCTTGTACGAGATATGTCATATTTGTGGGAATGTTTTATTTGATCAAGTTCCAACTATTCCTCCAACCCAAAAAGTAATAGAGGAAGATGACCTTTCACCAAACACCCACTCGTGCATGTAATAACATGACGACTATCCTTAAGCAAGATACGATTGGGTATATGTCTGTCAGAGTTACGTAAGATTTGTTTACTTCTCAAAATGAATTTCCTGGATTTGACAAAATGGGTTCAAAAGTATTTGTTCACAAGCTTTTCCACGTTCTAATTTGTCAGCTTGTATTGCTTTGGAATTTCATGATGGAATGTGGCAAACATAATACTTCCACGTGTATGCATGTTTTGTTTAGATTCGGAATCTGAATAAATTTCCAACTTACATGATCAATATCCAGACAAGGAAGCTCCACCGTGACATTCACAACTGTTGTGATCCCCAAATCCAGCAACCTTTGACCTCGTCCTACAGCCAAAGCCCTTCCTCCACAGAGGTAGAGTCCATCAGTTATTTCATTGATTTGGCTCATTATATCGCAGCCCATGCCATTTCTAAATATAAGAAACAACACAAATAAATAGCCCGTTGACAATTTTCCCTTGTGTATTTATTTGGCTTGGGTCTGTATAGACTAATTTAATTAATTGGAGCTTAAAATACATTAGTAACAAAACAATATATTGCTATACGCTTCTTTTGCGCACTTGAGGGGCCAAGCAATTATGTAATCTAAACCTATTTTAAGACTGAGTCAAACTAAATTACACGAAGCCAGCTTTGTTTTTCTGTAGTAAAAACGATTAGTTTCATGCGTTGTAATTGTAAGGTTAGCTCATCCTTTAACTACGTTTGATAAGTTTAATATTATAATCACATTCCTTTCCATGCTTTCTACGACTTTCTCCTAATAACCCTCAATCGCTTTAATTCGTACTTAATTAGTACTTATCTCACAACTGAAAAACTTTACTTACATAGAAAGTGCGGACGCGTTACTTTTGCCAATCAAAGAGTGACTTTGTCTTGGACTAATAGTCCTCATCATTGGCGCAGGTTGAAGTTTCATGGGTTCCAGATTCATTTTAGGACCCATTCCCATCCCCATCATCGCCGAAGAGTTGTTGTACATCCATCTTCGGTTCATCACATCTGGAAACAATCCACCAAAGTCGAAGAAATCAGAAACATTCTTTATGTAAATCATCATCACATTATTGACATTGACAGCAAAAAAACACCCTTAGGAATTCCCTATAAACCTTTCCCTATAGCCAATACGCCGAGTAAAATCATTTCATTCCCTCTGATACAAACTTACTTGGAATCTACTGCCCTAGATTTAAAGATTCGCATGAACTATAAAGAATGATAAAAAATAAAAGAAAGATCCAACTCAAGTCACATGTCGACTGTCTGTCTGTGTCATTATTACAAAAACACCAACAACAACAACATAACATAGCATTGCATCAAACTAAGCTACCTAAATTTATTAAAGAATTTGTGTCTAAAAGATTGAAACAATCTATATTATATGGGTTAGTAGGTAGGTGCCTAAATAATTCCATCGTATTTTTATACCACTCCCAATTATCTACGTCTCAGTCATTACATAATAATAATAATAACTATCAACCAAGAGACAAACACACAGAAAGTGAAAGTTACTGATGCATAAATTCTATAAAAAAAGTAAAGCTTACTATCAGGCATAGTTATTCCAGAGTCACCACCGCCTATACTTTGGTACATATTTTGATTATTCAAACCCTGACTATAGACCTGATTCTGCTGCTGGTACTGTTTTTGAAAACTCTGGTTCTGTAGACATTTGATACATTGGCAATTAAGTGATGTAGGTCGGGCTTGACTTGTTTGAAAGTTCATGGTAGCTCTCCTCGTTATATACAATATATTTTTTATACTTAAAGCTTAAACTATTTTAAACTATCAAGCTGTTGTTTGTATTCCTTACAAAAAATTTGTATTCTCAAATGCTTCTTTCTTTTTACTGATTGCTAATACAGACTTTGTTAAAATTCGATACTAACTAACTATATCCGATTGGATACAACTTAGGGTAAAAAAAGTATAGTAAGAAAAATAAACAGAAAAGCTCTTAATCAACTCTTTTAAACCTCTTTGGCCTAGAAGCACTGACACCAATACGTACAATATTCAAGAATCAAGAACAGCTCCTGACATGACATGAGACAAGACATCTAAACATTCAAGCTACACATTATAATACATTATGTAAAGAAAAAGACTGAAATAACATATATGGTGGATTTTTATGGATGTTCCAAGTTGTTAGGGTAATCTGTGGATTTTATTACCGAATGCAGATGATGCAGCAAAAGAATCCTGAGGGAGAATAATGTTCGTGCTTTACATACAAGTGCAAAAACTATTCTCTTGGAAATGCTATGAAAATATTTTTATGAGACTGATGATACTCTCATGAAAGTGGTATATGGAATTAAGTATTACTTTTTATTTCCAACTTTTTTTGAGTACCAAGGCATAAAAAGATTCATAAAGTGCTATTTTACCGTAAATATTTGTGCCATATTGCCAATAATCAGACTTGAAATGATATGCCGAAGATGTTGAATTCAGCATTATTAGGCCAAGCATATTACAAAGTTTTATTAAAGAAAGAATGGAATGACTGTCTGAGACCTATAAGGGTGCTTGCTATCTAGTCTAGTCGTAGTCTCGTAGTAGTCATAATTATACTAAAATTATTATACTTGGGAACTTTTGTGCTTACCAACTTCAGCCATGATTTTGTTCCTAATCTTGACCGCAGGATATGAAGATCGAACCCGGTGATGAAACGGAAGCGGGTGATAGTACGAAGATCGGGTGTAAAGTTTACAGTCCAGGATTCTCTCGTGTATGGGACGGTGTGTAGTGAAATCGATTATTCTAGAAAGAGAAAGTCTTTCCAGAAACGAAGCTTTTTTTCTACTCGCAGTAGTTGGTACTCACAGGTACTTCTTTTTAGGGTTTTCGTGAATTCGTCGTATATTTATATTATAATATCGATAAGTATTCCAGACAAGACTTTGCGGTTCTATTAGGTACGTATAAGTAAGTGTAATGGATTTCTACGTGGGTCTCTAGATACGTTTTTTAAGAGATAACTATCACAGAAATTGGAGGAGGTGGTTTTGTAAATAAGGATTGGTTGGTATGCGTCTATTTGTTTGATTTGATCTGACTTCGGTTACAGGCAGTAATGGTTCAGTTTTTACTTATTTTTGAAGTAGGAAATGTGTGTATATATGGTTTAAGGTACTATTGGTGGTGGTATTATGTCTTTAAATATTTTTGCAAGTTGGAAGAATGAACTTTTGCAGTTCAATGATGGGAATTCGGGTGAAATTACTTCACTAGGTAATTCACAATTGCCTAGGATCTCTTTTACTTGTGATAATGGTATCTTATAAATCTATTCTTGTGGTTTTTGTGAAGACACTAATGTAAAAGTGGCAGGAAGGAAGCTATATAGTATATTCGTTTTAGTACTTTACTTTTCTTCTGATGATGATTTGAAAAAAACTCTTATATTGGTATTTCGGTATATTGGCAGTTTTCCCTGATCGAAGTTGTTCAATTACTCGAGTTAAGTATGTGCTTTTACAAGCTTGTTGTCAGAAATAGTAGTAGTAGTAATCCCGATTGACAACTGAATACAAGTTGACTCTATGGATTCCCCAATTTTTGCAAAAAAATATACTGCTTAACGAAACCTATTTTGTAAAAAAAAATTGGTATTTGTTATTTCTTTTTTACGAAAATGCAATTTATTTCAAATAATAACTATTGGTTTGTTCATATTTAATTTATTTCTTACGTTTACTGAAGAATTGACAGAACTTCAAGTACTATAAAACACACGATGATATATACTCAAAGGACAATGAAGACAATACAATTGAATGAAATGACAAAAGGACTGTTCTTTTTCGTATCCTGGCGAAAACACAACTGACTGCTCTGAATGGGAAACAACCCGGGTTTTATAGCTTAAAAAGCTTACAGTAGAAGAAAGTAGACGCAAGTATTTAGTAGGTAAGTAGGGAGTAGGTAAGCATTTTCTAGAATATAATAATATCTATTTAGTATCCAGATTAAATCTGAGAGTATAACTAGATATATACATTAGTTTTATAGTTGTGAGAGAATAACCAAGTTGTATTAGAGGCAGGCAGGCAAAATTCTCATGAGTAAATTGGCCAATGCGACTAATACTTCGGGTTTCGGGTCTCTACAAGGAAAGTAGTAAATACGTTGTGCAATATAGCAATGGCATTAGTAAATAGTAAGTTAGTCAGTAGTAGCAGTAGTAGTTTTTTACATTCCTCAGTTTTGATATCATCCTATTTACAAATTTTTATTTGGGATTACCCTATAAATTCCATTCCTTTTGCTTGACATCTTTTCAATCCTATTTCCCAACCCATCCCAAAGTTTAGAATTTATTAAGTAGATGCATGTACACATTATTTTGTATACTTTAGTTCCAAGCTTGAAACTTGTGAACTCCGGGAAAGGTTGTTGTTTATGTTGCGTGGTAAAATGTTGTTTCATGCAATTTTTTTTTCTATTGAATCCGTACACTGCCCGTATATAAAATATCTGAGTAAGAAAGCTCCGATTTGTGAGATGCATAATTCTTCATGTGATTTCCGGGTTCTTTTTCAATACACAAAAAATCATTGCTACACACAGAGTCCATTACTCCTAGCACATTTGAAAGTAAGTAATGTGAATTTAATTATGAATTATTGGATCAAATTAGATTCACAGAGGACAAAGGTAAACATGTTGGATCATTGTCCTAAAAGATATTAGAATTTAAGTACTTATTGAGCGTATAAAATCGTATAGAATTATTGGCAAGAAGTGGTGAGGCATGAACACGGAATTTATTTTGTGCCAAGGTTTTGTACAGTTTTAACCCATTTTTAAAGTCCCTATACATTGTTGTGGTATGCAATTTAGGCTAAATTTTATTTTCCAATTGCGTTTTATAAACAATAAATTAATGGAATGCGAT
>JAQGAA010002162.1:0-13361 GCA_034696425.1 Isotoma viridis | reverse complement strand
CTTCATAAATAAAGAATGTCATTGTGCTTATCAATTTTGAAATATGTCCGAAGATAAGCCTTCAATCGTCAAACTTTTAATGCCATACAGTTTTTAAAATTATTTCAAGCCTTGGTTTTTAATTTGAAGCAAATCGCTTCATAAATAAAGGATGTCATTGTGGTTATCAATTTTGAAATATGTCCCAAGATAAGCTTCAAATCGATAAATGGGTAATATAATAAGGCTTTCAAAATTTTTTCGGAACTACATTTTAATTTTAACTAAATCGCCACATAAAAAAGCCATTTCACGTTGCTTATCGAATTCGAAATATTTCCCGTTGCGTTGTAATGCACGGCCCATTCGTCTCAAATTGTGCCTCCTCACTCACTCTTTGCTGTGGCGGAATGAAAAGTAGTTCCTTTTTATTTTTTTAATAAAACGAAATATACTGGGGTTAGAAAAAAAAATTTTTCGAACACGGTTTTCATTTGAACAGGACTATTCAGTTTCCATAAGCTAACCCGATTTCTAAATAATGAGTTGCGGTATGAGATTCCGGTTTTCACATGGAATTACCCCACGACAAAACATTCCCTGAGGCTGAGGCTCTGTCTCCTAAATTGAAACATTCGAATTGCATTTTAGAAACAAAAACCTCATAACTTGCTTTGGTTGGAGTTATTTCATAAAATTGTAATGATATATACTTCATTCAATCGAATCAGATTCCACCAATCCTCGGCCTCTCCCCGCTACTCCACCTACCTCCACGCCTGACTGTGACGGGATGCATGGCTTACGTGCTTGTTTGTAATAAAAACTCCTTAATCTTTATAAATCACTCATGTTTATTTTCAAAAATTTCATTTTTTAAATTTAAGCTTAGACTCGCATTAAAATGATATTTTAAAAGCTACAAATTTAAACTGCAAACTGCAATTCAAATTGCAACAAACTCATCGCATAAAAATCATTTTAAACAAAAACTCATATTATTTAAATTATTTTTATGCAAATTGCATAGCATACACACTAACCAAAATAAATTAAATAATATTACTTGTGCTTTTAACTCGTCTACTTTCCTGATGCTCTTATTCGTCCTTGAATTCTGTTTTGCATTAATTCCAACAATTACATAACATTGGTTGTGTTAGTTTGTGTCTTTATATGCCTTTTTTGTAAGCATCATTTGGACTAATAAATCTCAAGCCTCGTTCTCTATACAAAAGCACAAAAAATGCTTATACACGCAAAGTTAGCATAAGCATTTTTCGTCTTTTTACTGGACGAGATATTTACTATCATTACATTGAATTAACTCCATTTCTCTCGTCTCTCAAAACTCAACACTAAATAAAACAAATATTATCATCAGCTGGGATTTCTTCGGACTCGGTTCTCTTGTTTATTTTTACTTTTAAATTTTAAAAATTTTAAAATGCTCTACATTTTACTTTATATTTTGATAACTTTATTCTTTATCTATCAATTACTGAAGTTTCACATAGGAAGAAATTCAGACGTTTGGAAAAAGCAAGGAATTTTTTCAATTGTAAATGATTTCTCAATTCTTGATTTAATAATTGGGAAAAAATCTCTGGCTGATTTGGACACTTCTTTTTATAATCAAATCGGAAGTGAAAAATTCGGAGGATCTTTTGAACTCGGAAGACCCGTTTTATTTATCAAAGATTTAGAATTAGCTAAATACATTTTTGTTAAAGACTTTGAGTATTTTTCTGACCGGCGAGAATTCGCACATTCGGATCCGCTTTTGTCTCAAGTTTTGTTTTTACTGGAAGGACAACAATGGAAAGATATGAGAACGTTTCTCAGTCCTACTTTTACTTCTGGTAAAATTCGAAGAATGTTTCATCACATGGATCGAAGTGCCAAGAAAATGATCGAGTATATGGGTAAGTGTGTTTAACTCAGAATCATAAGCAGGGTTCAGCAAACCCGGGATTTTTAGTAAAATAACCAACAACTCGGGGTTTTTTGGGTTTTACTATGAGTCATAGGTAATCGACAATAAGCCAAGTAAAACCTAATATTTGTGAGTATTTAACGTTAGAAGGCAAAGATTTATAATTGTATGCATTTCCATTAAAAAACAATTGAGATTAGCAGCCAAAATTTCAATTTATAAACCTCAAAATTAAATTAATCGCAATCCCTTAAAATCCAAAAAGATACAAAAAAATAAACGAAAACCCTGATCTAAAAAACCTGTGTTAGCAAACCCTAATCAGGAGTTTATAACAATAATCCCGTCATCCACTATGGTCATATTATAAACTAATTATAGTAATTATTTCGAGACAAAATTGTCTGGCCGGAATTGTTTGACCCGAAAAATTCCTTATACTCAACCTAAACCTAACGAAAACTTTTAATTTAAACTCTAGGAGTTAAATTAGCTTTAAATAATTCTTCCCAGAAACAAAAGGAAATCGTTCAAAAGACTCGAGTAAAACTGGCTACGATGTAAATCTACACAAAGTGATGCAAAGATTTTCCTTAGAAGTAATCGCATCCGCAGCCTTTGGAATGGACGTGAATGCATTCAACGATTCAAACTCTTTATTCTTTAAAATGGCAGAAAAAATGGGAACTTTTGACTTCGAAAGAACACTCCGATTTGGAATTTGTCAAATGTTTCCCAAATTCGCTGATTTAATAAATTTATGGGCTTTACCACGAGATTGTGGAAACTTTTTTCTAAAAACTCTCTCGCATGCGTTTCGTGCTCGAGATTCATCTCAAAATCCAAGTGACGATTTCCTTCAACTTTTAGTCGAAGCAAAACGTGGAGAAAATAAATTAGACGAAAATGAACTCAACGAAGCGGAAAAAGAAGCGCAATTAAAATCAAACAAAAAGAAAAAACTTGCTTTAACCGAAGAAATGGCCTTAGGTCAAGGGTTCAACTTCCTTCTGGCGGGGTAAAATTTAAATTTTGAAACCAATTACACCCGGAAATAATTAAAAAAAACATGCATTTCAGATTCGACACGATTTCGAATAATCTGATGGCAGCAACATATAATCTCGCAGCTTATCCCCAAATACAAGAAAAAGTGTTTGAGGATATTGAACAAGTTTTGAATTCTACCAAAGGTCTAGTTACTTACGATGCTGTGAATCGGATGGAATATTTGGACATGTTTGTGTCAGGTTCGAACCTTTTATACTTTTACTCGAGTTGGATTCAGGGTTTCGTATAATCTACCATTTAGTATTTATTCCAGACACCTCGAATAAATTGATTTAGGAAAAAAATGCATGAGGACGACAGAAATTATTGGCAAAAATTTAGTAAATGAATTTTTGCCATTGGTACTATTACAAACATTGAAATTTAATGATTTAATTCCAGAATTTTTTATTTTACCACAAAAGCTGTAATAGAAACCTCCACAAATTCCATTTCTTTCCGCAATTGTTTCCAGTTCAATAAAAGCCATCCGAAACCCTGGCTTGATAATCAACCCAATTTAGTCCTTTAATTTTAAATTAAATTAAATTGTTTGCAGAAGTGCTTCGCTTGTACCCTTTAATATCTCGACTAGAAAGAAGAACTCATTCCGACTACAAAATTCCCAACACAGACAAAATAATTCCAAAAGGAGCCCTTGTTGCATTTGTAGTTGAAGCATTTCACAAAGATGAAAAATATTTCCCAGATCCACTGACATTTGACCCGGAGCGATTCAATTCTGAAAATAAAGCAAAAAGAAGCCCTTATTGCTACATGCCATTTGGTATCGGTCCACGTAACTGTATCGGTAAAACCACACCCACTCTCTAGCTAAACTTTTTAATTAATTAAAAAACAAAAATGACTTTTTTTTTAAATTTTAACAGGAATGAGATTTGCTTTAGTGGAGACGAAAGTGGCAGTTGCTCAAATTTTACATAAATTCAGAATTGAACCAACTGAAACAACAATATTTCCACCAAACATTAAAAAGAAGGTATTTGGATACAGAACAAGTGAAGATGTCGAGTTAAGATTCCTTCCACGAGATTAATCAAACCAATTAATTAATTTAAATTTAATTAACAATTATTTTTAAAATTAAAAATAAACTAAAAATAATTTCATAGTTACATCATCAGTACAAGTTTGTCCGTTTTATTATTAATTTGCATAATATTTCAATGAACCTTGAACCTTTTTTTGCTTTAATTTCAACAATTACAAAATTATAATTTTACACACCAAACTTAATGCATGCTTCAGTATGGACACTAAAAATATTTTTCTCTTCCACACTAGCATTTATAATGTTTATGTTTTTTGTATATTCAACCTTGTAATCTTTTTTAACTTAAGCCACGATAATATTCTTCAGAGCATTAAATTAAATCATCTCGTCTCTCTCTGTCACGCTCTTTCAATAACTCATAAACACAACAGCTGCAAAGAATTATACATTTTTTAAATTAATTTCTTTCCAGTAGCAAATTTTATTAATTTACTTAAAAAAAACCTTCAAGTTTAATTTTAAAATATTTAAAAATGTTGTCAATAATATTAATCTTAATTTTCATCAGTTTGGTATTTCTATTCCAATTATTTAAACTTCATAAAAATGGAAATTCTTCAGATATTTGGAAAAAACAAGGAATTCCTTCTCTCGTAAACAATATTTCCATTCTTGATTTAATAACTGGAAAAAAATCAGTGACAGATTCTGATTTGGAATTTTACGAACAACTCGGAGATAAAAAATTCGGAGGATCTTTTGAATTTGGAAGACCAATTTTCTACGTTAAAGATTTGGAATTAGCAAGATCGATTTTTATTAAAGATTTTGAATATTTTTTTGACCGTCGAGAATTCTCCGATTCGGATCCACTTACATCCGAAGCTTTGTTTTTTCTTGCTGGACAAAAATGGAAGGACATGAGGAGTTTTTTAAGTCCGACTTTTACTTCTGGAAAGATTCGAAGAATGTTTTCCCATATGGATCAAAGTGCTCAGAAAATGTGCAAATATTTGGGTAAAACTCAAAAACAATTTTAATTTCCAAAAAAACGTCCCAAAATAAAAATAAAAATTTTGGATTGATTCTTTTTTCTTCCAGAAAGTGGCAGCAGTCCTCCGAAAGAATCAAATCTTCCCGGTTACGATGTAAATTTGCACGAAGTAATGAGACGCTTCGCTTTAGAAGTAATCGCTTCAGCAGCGTTCGGAATGGACATAAACGTTTTTAAAGATTCAAACTCATTATTCTTTAAAATGGCTGAAAAGATGGGAAATCTTGGTTTAGAGCGAACAGTACGATTCGGAATTTGTCAAATGTTTCCTAATTTTGCAAATTTTGTGAATTTATGGGCTTTGCCTCGAGATTGTGGAAACTTTTTTCTAAAAACTCTGTCTCATGCTTTTCGTGCACGAGATTCATCCACAACCCCAAGGGATGATTTCCTTCAATTTTTAGTCGAAGCAAAACGCGGAGAAAACAAAATAAACGAAAATGAACTCAACGCAGTGGAAAAAGAAGCGCAATTAAAATCAAACAAAAAAACAAAACTTGTTTTAACCGAAGAAATGGCTTTGGGTCAAGCTTTTGTTTTCATTGTTGCGGGGTAAACAAACTAAAAAACACACATCCAAAACTAAAAGTTTTAAACCAAATTTCCAAAAATTACTTTACTTTTGAAATTAAGATTTGACACAATTTCTAATAATCTGATGGTGGCAACATACATTCTCGCAGCGTACCCCGAAATTCAAGAGAAAGTTTTTCAAGAAATTGAGCACGTTTTGGGTGACACAAACGATGAAATAAATTACGAAGCTGTTAACCGCATGGAATACATGGAAATGTTTATATCCGGTTAGAACTTTTATAAATTTTAAATTTAATTTCCATTAAAGTTTAGAGTTTAGCTTGAATTTTTAATTGTAAATTTTGAAAATAAATATTTTTTAATACTTTTTCCAGAGGTACTTCGACTTTACCCCGGAGTTTCCCGATTAGAAAGAAAAACGCATTCAGACTACAAAATCCCCCAAACTGACAAAATAATTCCAAAAGGAACAATTGTTGCCTTCGTTGCTGAAGGATTTCATCGAGATGAAAAATATTTCCCAAATCCAATGACATTTGACCCGGAGCGATTCAATGCCGAAAATAAAGCACAAAGAAATCCTTATTGTTACATGCCTTTTGGATTTGGTCCCAGGAATTGTATTGGTAAGACCACACCCACTTTAGATTAATTCTTTAATTTCAAAAAAATAAAATAACTTCTTTTAATTTTAACAGGAATGAGATTCGCTTTAATTGAGACAAAAGTAGCAATTGCACAGATTCTACTCAAATTCAAGATTGAGCCAACTGAAACAACTGTAATTCCTCCAAAAATAGAAAGAAAAGTTTTTGGATACAGAACAGGCAACGATGTTACGCTCAGATTTATCCCTCGAAATTAATTGCATTTGTTAAATATTTAACAAATGAAACAACACAATCAATTAATGAAAAATGCATGTACACAATTTTGAAGAATAAGCACAGAATAAAAACTTGACTTGCTTTTTTGCTTAGAGAAATGCTTGCTTTCCCTGACTCAGAAACCTCATCACATCACAAAAAACCTCCAAAAACCCAATAGAACAAATTCTGTTTTCTGTATTTTATTCCAAAGAGAAATATAGAATTTGCTGAATTAGTTCTCCAGAGAATTGATTTTGGAATAAAAGAGGGAAATGAATAGAAAGAGTCATTGCTTTTAGTGTTATTCATTGCAATTACAATAAAAAGACTTCCCATACCAAATGTTCATGAAATCCCTTTTGGGAAGTCAATTTCTCTTTTGATTGCAAATTAATAGTTATTTTTAGTACTACTCAGAGATCAAACCGTTCTCTGCTGTCACTTTCAGCTCATCATCTTCATCAACAAAATAAACCAAGGACTGTTCACAAATCAGGTGAATTCTTTCCTAAAACAAACAATCCGTCTGTCAAAAGCATCAGTTTAGTTTTTTTATCATTTTCTCCCCAGCAAGAGGTAGAGAAATGGCATTTGAAATTTAAACACATGGCACAAGTGATTTATTAAACACCAAACTTGTACAACGCTAACAAAAACGTTTGATCACAACATAAAGATAATACTTTACTATTTTGTAAATATTATTATAAAATGTCAAAGCAGTTGCTTTGTTTTTGAACTTTGACTTGCATTTTGACTTTCACTTGCATATCTAAAACAACAACAAAACATTAATTTACTTTCCTATCAATTATTATTCTCATATGCTTTCTCTCAAACAAAAATATAATTACTTTCTTAAACGTTTCTTAATATATCAAATATTTTGTTAAAGTTAACCAAGAATCTTAAGGAAAATTATTTAATTTAATAAAATTACTTTTTTAGATTATAATTATTTTATAGGTTTAATGTAAAAAAAACTTGGGTTTAAAAAAATGAAAAATGTTTCCTCATCATCATCCATGATTCCGTATAAAATTTTATCTAAATTAATTGTTGAATAATATTTCTTCTCATAGTTGAATAATTCAAAGTTATTTATTTGGAGTTTCTTTGAACATCTTTTCCCAAAACACTCGACAGTTTTTTGCAATCTCGACCATCCTTCACTTTACAACTTTTATTAAAAGTTTCAAAGTATCTTTTAATAAAACATTGCAAAATGTAATTTCATACTTTTTGCTTCCAAACGAATAAAACCTTTAACTTTCTCCATTTCTTAGTGCAACTACACCCTTGAGGTAAATGCATATTTAACCCATTTTCATGCTCGATCTTTCATTCACCAATATTCCTCTTGTGTGGTCACCATTTTAATAAAAAATTCGTTTAAAACTTTTCTCTAAAAAAGGAATAAAAAAGTAATTTAAATCCTTGAAGGCATTTTTGTTCTTATCATCGCATCGGGTTGTTCATAAAATTCGATTAAAGTGTCACTAAAGTATGTTGTGTTTCTAACCCAATCTGATTTGACTTGTGACTCCGTGCTGAGTGTTTCCTTGTGTGTTATTTCAAGCATAAAGTTCATCCTTGAGGGATTCGATAGAGAAATCCCCTTGATGCCAATCCCATGGAAAAACTCTTTACTTCATGCTTCACAAACTTTACAAAACTACATCATCTTCCCTTCACTTTCATGCCTAACATAAAAAAATAACACAAAATATAAAAAATTTAAACCGGGTACCAATTTCCAGATTCTAGGGCTAACTTGGATTTACTATCCCGCAAGTTCCTTTTTAAAAGCCCTGATTATTTTAAGCTAAAAGACTAAAAGACCTTCTCTGTGTTACCCGATTTTACACAAAACATTCCAGGAAATTTTGTTTACTTAAAAAATTGTAAATTTAATAACGCGGTATTTATCTCCTTAGAAAAAAATCCGGGTTGGAAGCGGAATTAGAATTAAAAATTAATTAATTCCAAACTTTTAAAAAACCAAAGATGAAAACCCAGCTTTCAACAAAAACATTCCCAGAACTTTAATTTACTTTAAAATTGTATTTAGATAAAAAATCTGATGAGTCCCTACAGAAAAAATAACCCGGGTTGGATGCGGTATTAAAATTAAAAATGAATTACCAACTTCATTTACGGAATTCAAAAACGACAACAACCCTGATGAATAGGACAGAAGCCTTAAATAAAAAATAGGATGAAGGTAGAAATGCCTAAACAGAATAAAGGCAGTTTGAGATTGATGAATAAAAAAGGCTTTAGTTCATAGCATTTCGTGTCTTCGTTTTTATTTTATTTAAAGTCAGTGGTGGTTGCATGCATGTGGGGATTCTCGGGTAGTCGTTTGTTTGATAGACTTGCATATAAAAAAATGAAAAAGAAACTCTTTCGTGAATTAAGAAAGTTGGTTCAGTATGGTAGAGTGGACTTTTGAGAGAGAAAGATACCCGAGAGGGATTTGAGTTCAAATATGTAATCAACTATTCCATTAACTTCTTCTGCCTTTTCCTAAATCATAAACTTGTACAGAAACTTCTCGTGTGTCATTTTATACGAAACTCTCATCAATAACTAAATCACTTTTTTCCTAAACAATTTCAACCCTCTCGTCATAAAGTAGAACCGTGTGGAAGCGACAGAATCACTTATTCAGACCTTTACCTTCAAAATACGCCAAGTTTCATGTAGCATTTGCTGTGTGTATGCTTACTTGGTTTAAAAAACCCTGCTTTAAATTCAAAACAATGATTTACTCTGCCTAAAATAATTTTGTATCTGAACAAATTCTGAAATTCAATCTTTTATTTATATAATAACTTTCATAAAAACATGATGTAATTTTACGGGTTTTATTATAATTTTATATTTATACAATTGTAATACATTTCCTATAACCAAACCTACGCATATACTTACTGCATAATAAGCAAGTAATTAAGCATTTGAAACATCATGAAATCAAGAATTCAGAGTTTTACTTAATAAGCAAAACGTACATAAACTATACTTAACTATTATGGGTATATTGTAACAGCAAATAAAAACAGTCAAGATTTTCTTAACTAAGCCCTGGGCAACTTTACTAAACTAACAAATACTACAAGGTTTTTCAGCAACTTACCTCTTTTTACTGTTTACTGTATCTGCTTTGCTTGCAGAATTTGCTAATTGCTATAAAAGCAATTTAATTTAAGAAAAACTAAATCCAAATTTTGCTAAATTTTATTTTAAGTTTTGCGTTTAGACGCAATGAGCAAAGAAGCTCTGATTAATATGTACAAAAAATTCTTCAACAAAAAAACTCCAATAAAAAACTCCAAATTGTGGACTTTTTGCCCAAATTTTGGACTTTTTGTTCAAACTGTGGACTTTTTGTCCAAGCTCTGGACTTTTTGTCCAACTTTTGGACTTTTCGTCCAAATATTGGATTTACTATTGAAAAAGCAGACATTTGATCTGCTGTACAATCATACACGTCAGTTTTAAAATGTAGTCACCCCACTCTAATGAACGTTTGCAAAAAAAGTCCAAATTTTGGACTTTTTGTCCAAATTTTGGACTTTTTGTCCAAATTTTGGACTTTTTATCCAAATTTTGGACTTTTTGTCCAAATTTTGGACTTTTTATCCAAATTTTGGACTTTTTGTCCAAATTTTAAACTTTTTGTTGAAAAAGTGGAAATTTGATTTAGGCCGCTGTACAATAATACACGTCAGTTATAAAATGTTGTAATCCCATTTTTAAAGTCTAATGAACGTTTGCAAAAAAATTCCAAATTCTGGTATTTTTGTTAAAAAAGCAGACAATTGATTTAGCTCGCTGTACAATCATACACGTCAGGTTTAAAATGTAGTAACCCCACTTTAAAGTCTAAAGAACGTTTGCAAAAAAAGTCAAAATTTCGGAAATTTTGTCCAAATTATAGTATTTTTGTTAAAGAAGCAGACAATTGATTTAGCTCGCTGTAAACGCATACGCGAAAGGCGAAAACTTCAAAATATAGATACGCCACTTTAAAGTCTAATAAACGTTTAAATAAAAAAGTCCAAATTTTGGACTTTTGGTCCAAATTTTGGACTTTTTATTGAAAAAACGGACATTTTGGCCGCTGTACAATCATACAACTCAGTTTCAAAATATAGTAACGTCACTTTACAGTCTTATGAACGTTTGCAGAAAAAAAGTCCCAATTATGGACTTTTTGTCCAAATTTTGGACTTTTTGTCCAATTTTGGTCTTTTAATCGAAAAAACGGGCATTTGATTAAGGCCGCTGTACTATCATACACGTCAGTTTTAGAATGTTGTAACCCCACTTGAAAGTCTAATGAACGTTTGCCGAAAAAAAGTTCAAATTGTGTATTTTTTGTCCAAATTTAGGACATTTTGTCCAAAAATTGGTTGTTTTGTCCAAATTTTGGACTTTTTGTTGACAAAGCTGACATAAAAGGCCGCTGTACAATCATAGACGTCAGTTTTAAAATGTTGGAACCCTATTGTAAATTCTAATAAACGTTTCCATAAAAAATACAAATTTTGGACTTTTTTTTGAAAAAGCGGACATTTTATTTAGCTAGCTATACGATCGTACACGGCGGTTTCAAAATGTACTAACCCTTTTGCATTCCCCCTCTACAATCGCGCACATATTTTTCACAATATGGCAACCCCAGCACAAAGCTTAATATACTTTTGCAGAAAATTGTTAGGCGTTTTGTCGAAAAACCCGACATTTGAATTAGGCCGCCGTACAATCAAACACGGTAGTTTCAAAATTTGGGAAACCTACTTTAACGTCTAATGTACTTTTGCATAAAACAGCTAAATGAAATATTATCTAGTTTAGTACAATGCCTGTTACAGTGATTTCTGGCGTTTTTGTGGGAAAACTTCCATATTGCAAAAGAGAAACCATTGCGAGTGCGCATGCGTAACTATTATCCTTCAACACATCAAAATGCCCGGACATCGGGAAAGCTTTTGTGTCTTATTAGTGCAATAACGACTGTAATTGTTGTATTGACGCCTCTTAGCCATTACTACTAATGTTTAAGGTTTCAAATAATTAAAATAACTATTTGGGGGTTCTTCCTAATTTTTAAGACTAAGTTTGTGGGAATGGTTGGTGAAAATTATAAAATTGAAATGTATTCTATCTATAAATAATCAGTGAAAAACATGACTACATGCGGTGCCTCGAAATCATTCAAGATAAATAAGTCCTCACGGAGCTTCCTATAGCGGTGTCTACTATATCCATCTTAAAATTGGTTCCCGAAGCCTTCAAGCGCATGGCACGGCTACGAGGATAGACTAAACACTGCTGTAGGAGCTCCGTGAGGACTTTTCCATCTTGATTAATTTCGAGGCGAAGTAAGTATTATTTTTGTTAGTAAGTAAATTAAATAAACTAATGCTAACTAAAGCATACGAAAAAGTTAATATTTAATATTCATATGAAATATTATGATATTGTGCTATTTGTTTATGCTCGTAAATAATAATGAACACACAAGGCCCTGTTTTAACCACATACCACATATTGTTTTTTTCTAATGGGAATTATGACACAACCCCTAACACACGAACTACAACTAACTACAAATATTATTCTTTTATACGGTAATCGGAAAATGAGGGACGAAAGATGAGGGACCGGAAAATGAGGGACGGAATATAGGGGACAGGAATATGAGGGACTAGGAAAATAAGGCACTAGGAAAATCATCAGAACCAGTTTCTTTTACATACTACGCGTTTGCATAAATTTATTCAAAACGCCTAAATGGGACGTGAGATGCACAGAGGTATTTTTAAAGCGATTTTATAAATATCAAAAACTTAAACATAGTGAAAGCATTTAAAATATTTATATATTTAACTAAACGTTGCCTTTCCACAGCCTCTGAATAAAATTTGGCATTAATTTAAACTGCTTTTAGATGCAACCAACAAAGACGCAGTTTGACCAATAGAAAAATCCAAACACTGAAGAGAAGTCGCCCTTTCCATAAAATTTCCTCCCGATCCAAACATCACTTTGATTGGTTTTAACGTTTGAAATTCCCTTCTCCTCTGCTTGGACTTGGAAACATTTTTCCAGGTTTGGAGAGCTTTTGAAGAATTCAGATAAATGGATCCCATTTGGCTTAACAAAACACCTTGCGCAAGTAGACAACTCCCACCCAAGCGAATGTTTGCCAACAACAAATTTAGTGGGATGTCTTTGTAATGACCAATACACAAATACATGCAACAAATGGATCCGACAACTGGACCCGCTTGAAGAATAGGAAGTATTGCCTTTTGATGAACTTCGTTGTAAAGTATAGCCAGCAGTTCAAGTTCTTTGTAAGTTTTACGAAAATCCGAGAAGCTCTTGAGAATTCTAGTACAATAGCCTTAGTAACTCCTAAGAATATCGGAATACTTTATAATTCAAAACTAAAATGAATTTATATCTAACCTTTTATCCAAAGTTAATATAAAAGAGTTAATAATAACAGCCCCCGGATAACACAAGAGATAACAAGTAAAACATGTATTCGCATATACAAAAGCTGCAACCCAATATTCCAAAAAAAATGCGACAGAAGTTTGTAATGTAACCGGAATGAATGTGGCGTATTGAAATATCAAAGTTGCAATGTAAATTTCTTTTCCTGGAGAACGAATAACTGAAAGCGAGAGTGCCAATGGGGTCAGAATTGTTGTCACTAATGGCAGGGTCATCACCATATGGACGGATAACGGACTGGATGGCATATCTAAAATATTAGATTAGATTTGAGTATTTTAAGAAACATTTAAAAATGAAAAGCATTTGGTTTCATCCAAAATAACTCACCTTGTTCAAGAGTATTTTCGAAATGTCTCAAAGCATTAATAAGGCTGGCCATTT
>JAQGAA010002161.1:0-13369 GCA_034696425.1 Isotoma viridis | reverse complement strand
TAAAATCTAAATAGACATGTCGTGTTAATTTCTTGTACATTAACTTCTCTAGGATTTGAGTATGTTCTTATCAAGTAGTGTGAAATAAGAAAAAATTCAAACGTTTTAGAATTGTTAACTTGTTGGATTCCGTTGCCTGGATTTATTTAATTTGGGATTAGTTGTCATTGCGTAATGATGTTGACTGCATTAAATATCATTTTGGGGATTAAAAATTATTACGGCCTCAACGAACTTTAGTATTTTATTCCATTTACCTTTCACCCAAGTTAGACTAGTCTGCACTGCAACTAACTGGCGTCTTGTACGTAGAATTAGATCTGGCTCTGACTACCTATTTCATAATATTTATTGGTGAGCTTTTCAGAGAGAAGCTGAGGGATTATTTGCATATGGTTCAATATTTAAGTCACGTATGTTGTATAATAAAATAGATACAGGTACATCAGTAAATATTACTAATGAGGTTTGACACTTGAACAGATTTAAGCTTGCATAAAAGCTAAAGCTTGGTTATTACTTCTCATCTGAGTTGAACTTATTTCATTATCTTATCAGCTGTGAAGCTGAAACTATCTTCGACAGAAATTGATTCATATTCTCATTCACTACTACACTTCTTTTAAATTCACTAAATATTAATTTCTTACCTTAATTCTTAATCTACAGTGAGGAGTTGAGAAGTGAAATTATACCACAATGAGATTGGTACAATATGTCTTACGGAACGAGCCTAATGCCGTTCGGCAACTGGGGGTACGTGTGGGCCAAGAGATAATCAATATGCAAACGATTAGAAAAGGGCTGCCCAACTCCCTTCTAGAAGTTCTTAGCTCACACAAAAGCTTTCTGGATGAAGTTGAGACGTAAGAATATATTGGATCTAAATTTGTTGCGTTGTCAGTGAGACAAAAAATAAAACATCGAGCATTTTTTAAATATCATTAATCTCTTAGAATGAAAATGGATCAGTTTAAGGACCGTGTTCCTGTGGATCGTGTGCAGCTATTGGCTCCTATTAGTGGTTCTGATAAAGTAGTTTGTGTAGGAATGAATTATAAGGATCATTGCGAAGAACAAAATTGTCCGGTTCCTGCTGAACCAATATTTTTCAGCAAGTTTGCAAGCTGCCTTATTGGACCGTTTGATCCTATACATTACCCTAGCATTACTTCGGTCAGTTATCTGATATAAATCTGCATGACAAGCTAATTTTTTTTATTCATATTGCTTTTCAAGTAGAATGCTTGATGATTACACTTACAGGAGTTGGACTTCGAAGTAGAACTAGCATTCGTGATAAGTAAACGCGGACGAGACATCCCCATTGCAAAGGCTATGGATCATGTTCTAGGATATACTGTTGCTCATGATGTTAGTGCTCGAGATTGGCAACTTAAAAAGAACGGAGGACAATGGCTCATAGGAAAGGCAATGGATGACTTTAGTCCAATTGGTCCTGACATTGTGACTAAAGCAGATATTCCAGATCCACACAATCTAGCCATAAAGTGAATAATACCATATAAATTATGTTTTAAGGAAAAATCTGTCATATTTACCTATTTGTTTTGTATATTTAAATTAAAGGTGTCGAGTTAATGGTGTCACTAGACAGGACAGTAACACTAACCAAATAATTCATCGTGTGGATAAAATTGTGTCTTTCTTGTCGCAGTAAGAATACATGAGATTTTTGTTTTGAATAGCATTTCACGGCATGTGCTCAAATGATATTTTTCCTTGTAATTTTAAAGGTTCTGCACGTTGCTACCCGGGGATATCATTTTAACGGGTACTCCACCAGGAGTTGGTGTCTTCCAAAAGCCTCCGTTCTTTCTTAAGGTACACTCGAGTTAAAATACGACTTTTCAGTAGTAGTTCAAATACTGTACTTACATAAGACTAGAGTACATATAAAAATCTGAAGCGATGTTACGTCAAAATATTGAGTTGTATTCGATTACTGATTTGTAACGTTTTGTTTTTGGTTATCACAGAAAGGCGACGAGGTAGAATGCGAGATAGAAAGAATCGGAACCATTCGAAATAAAATAATCTGAGGAGAATGATCGACGATCAAAGGAATAAAAGAATCCTACGCAAATACATAATTCTATATAAAATTAAGATTGGAATTAATGTCCGTATTTATTTAATCATTTCAAAAACTTTTAAGACACATTGTGAATACATTACTTGATTATTGACCAGCATAAGTTGTAAAAACCCGAAGCTTATAAAATGAATAATTTATACAGCTGGTAAATATTATGAAAATTTGGTTACATTATATAAGTGACGATGACAAATTAAGATAGCTAATATTGTACAATACGTTTATTAGCCTCAAGCAGTAGTTTTAGCTTCATCCATAGGCTCATCTCCATTCGCCTTAGCTTCCTGTATTACATTCAACCAAAAAATAATTTATTTATTATCATTGTAATTTTTCCAGCAAAATTTAATGCTTAATGTTTAATGCAATATTTTACTGCATTAAAAGGCCTTTGTAGAAGAAAACAATTCATTAAGACATACTGTTTCAGAAACTCGTAGCTTCTTAGATCCTGTATCTTCCGTTTCATCGTGTTTGCGCTTTCGATCTTTGATGCCAATTTGGGCCTCCTTTTTATCCTGATTTACCAAAATTTAACTTTTTAGTCATGCACGTTACCAAATAATGTCGAAATCATACTCATGTACTTCTAGTACAGAAAAATGTATCAATTGTCACTAAAATTGTAGAGGATGAATATATATATATATACTAACCACGACATCAGTATTCGCCTCTACAACGTTGCTCTCATCTTCCTCACTATCCTCAAGTTCTTCTTCTGCCATACTTTCCTCGTCTTCATCCTCCTCTTTAGGGTCTAAAAATAATAAACAGGGTTAAGAACAACTATAGCGAAACGAAGATATAGATAATAATATTATAAGTTTCTTATTATGATAAAAATTACAAAAGCGGAAACAACATAAACGTAGTCCAACCTTTAGAGTAATCACCGACGATGAAAACAGATCCTTTTCCCTTCGCGATTGTGAACTTGGTTGGAGTAACAATGTTCAAATTTAATGAGACTTGAGGTATATCCTTTGCGCGAAGATAAGCGATGGGGAAAACTTCTGATTCTGCCTTATGGCTTTTGCTCTCCAATTTTAATAGCAGCATTTCATTTGGATCCACATCCTCCCCTACTATTGCCTACCCAAAAATCAAAATTATTAGCACCTAAACCATTTCCATGCAAAATAAATAAAACAAATATAAAAATGCTAACCCGATGAATGAACAAATTGTGGATCATGCCATCGTTGAGTGGAGGGTTGAATTGGTATGGTGTTCCAGTCTTGATCTCTTGAACTGTAAAATCATCATTTAATCAATTGATTAAGAATATGCCTAGGAATCTTACATTTTGAAGCTAATAAGAGTAAGCACGCTTGACCATCCATGTTACTTTGTACGAATTGAATTATACACAATAATAGGTATGAAAAGGCTAACAAAATTTTTCGTTGAATAGACTAAAAGTGGACAGAAGAAAATCTTATGTACATAATTCTTATTTCACCTCAAGAAAATCTGACATACTTACATGCAAATGAAAGAATGCCACAGGAATAACTCAAAGCTTTATCAATATATTCAAATTAGATTCGTTGTTGGAACTCATCCGCAATGAGCTCCATTTGATATTAATTTACCATGCAAGTAGCAAAAATTGAGAAATAAAGCCTCAAAAATTAATGTGCTTTAAAAATACCTATTTCGGGTGACCGTCAGTCACGAAGGAAAATCCCTTAATACTTACGGCTTTTAGCCATTTAGAATAATGGGTTTAGACTGAAAAGTAATTATACGGTGAAAAGGATGTGAAAAGGATGGATGGTGAAAATCGTAACTTAAAGTATATAATAATATGTACTAGTGGTGTATATTTAGTAACATATTATATGGCCGATTTAGCTTAATATGGGATCTAGCTTTTCGTATTTTACCAAACAGTAGGATTTGGAAATTTCTTACTAATATGTACTAATGTAGATATCAATTAATAATATCATACAGCGCCAAATTTCTGAGCAATTTTTAGGAAAGGATTGAAAGAATAATTGGCTAAAAAACAGCTACATGAAATTGAAATGGGCTTACCGAACATGTGACGAGAACTCAAAAACTTTTCGGGATCAACCTTTTCGTGGGTGCCATTTGTTTCAGGTTTTTCCATGTTGTTTGAATTTGATAGCGTGACACGATTTATTTCAATTTTGAGGAAATGCTTTAATCCAGGATCCAGATAGACAAGGAATGCAAGGCGAACTTAAGAGACGTCTGGATTCTTGTGCCTGTTGTGAACGACTACGGTGGCTTCGGTTTTTCTCCAATGTACATTCCAAAACTTTTCAGGTCAAATTTATAAATATTTGAATACTAGCTTGATATTTTATTTTAAAATTTCTATGTACTGGCTACAAGAAGGCAGCTTTCGCTTTGTATCCCAGTAAGTGGATTTATACTGTGATAATAACTGATAACGACTATAGAATGGAAGAGAAGCTGACCACCATGCATCCAGGTAGGATTATTAAGCAAATTAAGCTACTCCTAGTCCTAGTCCTAATATATTTTCTCTCAAAAATTGGTGTTATCTGTAGGATATCTGCATATTATGGTAGTATATAGTCGGTTTTGGAATAGGGAGAGCATTTCTTTCAGTGAATACTTGAACTTTTCTTAGGTGAGGCTAGGCGAGGTATAAAACATACAGACCTTGTAAAATGTAGAACCTTTCAAATGACTTTTTTAAGAATTCAATAAAAGAGCATGGTTGTGAAACTCAATAAGAACCTTTTCGTGTTCTCGTTTAAAGTTTTTCTGTTTGACTAATGGTGATGGGGTACTGCTAGCTCCTAACAACGAATTACCTTGATATGCAATGCCATGCCACATGATATTCAGGAAGACTTTAACCTACCATTTCCAACTCCCAGGGGGTTGTAATACTGTAAAGCTTTTTTAATTAAAATGTATTCCACCTGAAATTAACTTTTCAAAACTAAGTGATCAGTAAAATTTTCTTTCAAGAAGTATTCTGTTTCAGTAAAAAAAGTTGTAATATTTCATATAATCTTCGCCACGAATAAATAATTTTCATGTCAAAAATAAATAATGGTATTACAACATTTAAACATTTACATACCACCTATCAGAATTACTTTACTTTTTTATATAATTTGTCTAAATATGATGCCATTTAAGACCGTGCCTTGTCATGCTTTGCTGAAAATGAAACAAATAATCACTGAGAGGCTGGCGTCGGATTAAGATGTAGATTCATCGAAGTCTTGAATTTGCAAATGAACGGTGGAATGAGTTCATGAAGCATAAATAATAGTTTGTTCAGCTTATTATTCCATTCCCAGGTTGTCTCAAAAAGTGGGTGGGCCATTGGTGGGCCAATGGCTTGGGATTAAAGTAAGAACCACAGAAAAAAGCTTTTAATTAATAACAGTTTTTAAACTTTAGAAATATTTCAAATTTTATATTTTTGTGTTTGTTTAGTGAAATTCAAAAATTTTTTACTAAAAATGTGCTCTAAAAACTTGGACTAAAATTAACTTTTAAAGTGGTTTTTATTATGCAAATACATTATGTACTTGATAAAACTCAAAGATGCAAACGCTAATAAGTTGACACTACTTATATTATCTTACATCTTTTACTCCTATCACCAACCCAGTAGGTATGCTCATTAAAGTCTGTGTTTAGTTAGCGTTTGATAGTTAAGTTGATAACATCGACGATTTTTGAAGGATTGTAGCAATTTTCTGATTTTTTAACAATGAATTAATTCTTCTTCTCTTGACTGCATAATTAATAGCTGGTCATTTTTCCTTGGCCTAGTGAAATATTTGAGCATCTAGTTTGCTCTCTATAAATTCTACAAATTTGGTGGTCCAACATGTAAGTTGAGATTTTTTGCCAAATTGACGCCAAAGAGTAATTTGAATATCAATTCCTCATAATCAGCTTAGTTATTTTAAATTTCGTTTGTCAATGCATGGTAGGTTTGTCTCTGAAGTTAGATCACTGACATATATCATAGTTTCATAGTTAGTAACATATCTTTATATACTAAGTTTGCTGAATCTAAATACAGTTTTATTCACAATGAGAAATAAAATTCTGTAGAACAGTATGAATTATTGAATATTTTTTAATGCAAATGCAAAATGTGTTGCAGCATATATTGTTCCCTTAATATCAATTCAGATGATACAATACTTTATGAAATGTCTAGCTGATTTTTGATTCATATTAGAAAACATTTAACTCAAAAGTTGACTTGAACTATCATTAAATTGCTCTTCTGGGGAAAACATTTTCCCATAAAAATATATTTCTCTGACACCATAATTTGCAAGAGCTACCGCACTTCCCATGCAATTAAGGAACTTTCCTCCGACTAGCATCATGTTCTCAGTAGGGATAGTCGAGTCCAGTACCACGGATACCTATAGAATTACACAGGGGACTTAGCTATTATTTGACTTTTTCACACAATAAAGCCGTAAAAGTAAAGTGAAATGAAGGAAGTTAGCGAAGATATAAGAGACTATTCTAACTATTCGTGTGGTGATATTCCATACTCCATTAAATAAAGGTCACCGAAAGGAAAACCCACCTAAAAGATGTGAAACACTAAAGTGGAAATAACTAAGTAAAACCAACGATGCTGGAAAGAAACAGGAGAAAGATCTTAAGGCTCACGTAAATAAAAGAAATATTATGTGATGGAACAATTTACGTGCTGTAGTTGCGTAAAGTTCTATATTATTATAGCTACTACCTTTGGTTTCCTTCGTTTGGACTTGCAACATCTCTGCATGTTCTTTATTTTCTTTTTTATGCTCTTTATGCTTCCAAGGCCCTTTAGGCTCAGTCTAGGTTCAGCTTGTTTAGAACAACCAAGTTTCCAAATAAGAGCAGCATCATCTTCAGCAACAGTAAGAAGTAACCCTTGGTGAGGAAGCAAGTCCAATGAAACGATCCAACGTGAATGAGCAAAAACTCTCGCCACGAGCCTTTTTGAGGTCCAATGGAAAATACGAAATAGCCCAGATCCATAAGTTGCAATGATATAGCTTTCCCATATGGCTAGTCCAGTTACGCATTCCTCTGATCTGGAATTTACAACTCATTTTTCTAAACCATCAAACTTGAGCAAAAGAAATGTCGAAAGCCAAAAGGCAAGAAAGACTTTGAAGGGAGAAAGCAGACTTGCATTAAAATGTTTACAAATGAGAGTCAACTTCTGGAATACATAAACTTTAAACTGAATTAGGCAATGCCTGAGAGTAGTCAGACTATGCAATATGTGTATTTACTTCCTTCCAAGCCGACTCCCTTATTCGTATCAAATAAAAGTGAATAAAAATATGTATAAGTTGCTTACGGAGTTGTAAAGCAGCATCTTTTTGTTGCTTTATGCTCTTTGATTTTCCAGACACGAACAGTCCCAGTTGGACTCCCAGTTACAAGTACACCCCGTCGACAGCACATTTGAGTGATGGACTCAGGTTGAATGACAGCAGTGTTCCGGAATTCTACTTTCTCATCCAAGAAGCTAAATGTATGAACCTCGCCTCGTCCATTCCCTTGAGAATTTTATTCAAAAAGGCACAGCAAAATTCAGTACAAACTCAGTAAAAGGTATTTTACAGAGAAGTGCACATAGCATTAGAAACTATTAAGCTAATAATCGTGAAACTGGAAAATTGGGAAAGCAAAATAAAAAGGCTTGAGTTTCGAGGTAGAAATTGCATTGGCTTTCAAATCAGTTGAATAAATTCATTATTTGAAGCAATCTCTGCATGGAGAAAGACAACATAAAAAATAAGATTGCATCTGCAGTCTGCTGCCATTCATCAGCATTCTATCATCGACTCAAGGAAATAGATCACGCTGGAAAATGGGTAAATAAATAAAACATGACTGACTGACAGGGGTAAGACGGGTTTAAAAATTCAGGAATAAAACTGTTATAAAATATATATAGAGAGGAAAAGCTAAATATATACAGTGGTTAAGACATCAGTATATACCTACTAGGACCTGTGATTGTGTCGCAGTGACATTTCGACATACCACCTCTGGAACTGTTTCAAGAAAAATGTGGTTGCAAAGTACTTTGCTTCCATCTTCGGAATAAATGTACACTCCGACATTACATGTGATAACCAAAACCGTCAGTTTGTGATCGTCTTTTCTCAATCGAATCCACTTGGCCTAGAACAATAAATATGTTGATTTACTACTACTAACTTGCAAGGAATAAAAATGTTACATCCCGTATTGATTTTCAGGACATATCGAGATCAAGATCTTCATTCAAGCCCTTAAACTGTGAAATTTTTTATGAAATATATTTCTCCATTCTAGTTTACAATATTTTAAACAAAATTTTTCTGAGCATCTACAAATTTAAATATTTCTTTAAAGGACTAAATATTTGTTAAGAAACTTTGAAATAAAGATAAACGTTTACGAGCATTGGAACTTCTTAATGATTCTCGGATGATTGTAATGATATAGCTGGTTTGAAACTTGTTGAAACAAAGTAAATTTTCCCAGAGCACAGAGGCAGATACATCAAAAAATTCTATAACGAAACCATGAAATTGAGCTTTGGGATACGTAACGTTTATCTAAATTTAATATTAAATTCTAAACTGTAGATTTTGGTCAAACTGTCCTGAAAATCAATACGAGTTTGTTACATGAACTAATTGATGTGGTTAAGAAATCGAACATTGAAGTATGAAGTATTCCTTGTATATGTTTACGTAAAGTTAAGAAAAAGTTTTTTTTTTCAGTTGTAATGAAATTATTTGAGGTTGGTGTTTCGTGTAACTTAAAGGCATTAAAATTGCCATGATGAAAGCTAAAGAAGAATAAATAGAATATCTTATGGAAGTGAGAGTTGAACCAAACACTCCTTTCACATAAAAGTTGTAAATCATCCAAGTGATACTAAATTTTTTACATTGTCTTGTTATCCAATATTATGGAATTTGGCATTATTTTCGGGCCATTCAAACAATTAAGCGTTTTATTAGTGAACAAAAAAAAAACCGGAAATATTTTCAATTCTCATTAATTAGCAATATTTATTTATCAGTGAGAAGTAGGTAAAACTCTGAAACATATATTTTTAAATTTGTCAAATACAACCTAGTATATCAGTAATATTGCAATTCATGCCTTATTGAGCGAATGCTTCTGTAATTTCTATAATGACAAAAACTTACTCCATTTACAATTGGTGAATGGACTGTACAAGATGAACCCGGTATGCGAACTGTTTGAAAGTTTTTGTATGTAAATTCCTGATGCAACTTCATGTCAAGTTGGTAAATAAGAAACAGTCCCTTTGAAATAACTCCTACATAACCGGAGTAGCTATGAAATCTATCCAAACCGTCTTCTTCTTCTTTGTCCTTACTATTAGTTGAGTAATTCCCATGAGACTTGCAACTTTTGCAATTTAAAACTAAATTATTAGCTACTGCTGCAATTGAATACTCAAGATCAATTGTATTAAGAGGAACATAAGGCCCTCTGAGTTCTCTTACAAGGTCTTTTGACTTCCTTTGAGAACGAAACTTAAGGAATGACATAATGATCACTTCCAAACTATATCTATACTAATAACATGCTAAAAAATAAACAATTATCTAGGACCGTCTTGTTTAAGGATATTCGAACAGAATCACAAATCCCAAAGATTCATCTCGCAAGAAAAGTAGAATACGTAATAAACAGACAGCAACCTTTGCAACTGGAACCTTTTATTTGGCTACTTGGTTGCCTGGCACCGATAAATAACGTGGGCTGTGCTGTGGTTTACGTCGGGTTATTGGGTTGGATTAGCATTTTCCTTACAAACGAGTTTTCTATACTCCACTTTGACTTTTTACCATGTATTAAATCATTATTTCCGTTTACCTCTGCTCTATTTTACCCTTAATAAAAGGATCATTCAGCACTGCTATTAAGTACAAGAATCGATCCACAATGTCCATAATTGACTTGTTTGACAGAAATAATGTCAAGAACTCAGACGTAATAAAACATAAAACTGGCAAATTCCACAGGAATTTGTATTTTTTTTGGTAAACACTTATTAGTAAAAATCATATATCATGCTTGTTCTCTACCAAACATTTCAAATGTGTACCATGCAGTTAAAAAAGTGAAAGGTTAAAGGTTAAAATGGTTATATTTTCTTGGGTTAACAAACATTTTACTATAAAACCCATACCCTGCAATTATCGAAAGCAGTAATTTTGATTCTAGAGTGGATAGTATGAATTTCGTTGGTTGATTAAATTTGCATGAACCGTTATGCAGAAATTTCTATTGAAGTTTAAATGCTACTGTTCGATTTCGAGATGTTTTTTATTCATATTATTTGCTTCTCTTGACTTGACACATTTGCATTAAAAGCAACAAATTTGAAATCAAACGTAACGCAGAGTTCGATGAATTGTTAAACTAAAAGTAATATCTTTAAATAAATCGTAATTAAAAAAATTAACCGTGGTTCATTTAACATTAGGACAATTGCATTTTTCAACTTTTTAAATACATAAGGAGGATGACTCTACTCTAATAGTTACTTCAATTTTCTTCATAACTTCCAATAATTCATTGTCAATTTCAAGTGAGACTCTTCATAAGAAAAGGAATAGTATTGCTTGGGTTAAAAAAACAAAGGTTATTTAGAATCAAATGCTTTTCGTACTTGCTTGTGTTTATCATATTAAGGATACTTGACTTTGCCTTTATTGAACTATGACTAAACGTATGCTTTAGAAATTGAATTTATTATAGTTCCCGTACGAATATTTAATATTACATTTTTCAATGCACAATAAAAGTAGATACTTTTTAAAAGGAAATGACGACCAGCTGTAATCTGTAATGAGGACGTTTGAAAAAAAAATATTAACTTTAAATTTAGGCATCACAAAATTTAATACAAAGCTTGCTTATTTTGTTAAAGCTAAAAACTTAATTTCAAACTCAAAGTTTCATGAAAAAGAAAATTTCAAGTATTTCAAGTATCCATTGGTAAAGCTTGGCTATAGAATTAACTTGGTGGAGGTGGGGGAAAATATTCAGTTGTTGTGGTGGTAGCTTGTGTAGTTGGTGAAGGTTTACAATGAGAATTCTCATAAAGAGAGAAAACACATTTCTTTGTTTCTCTGTGGTAAACTGTACTTCTTAAGCAAGTTTTGATAGCATACTGCCCTCTTTCACATTGATAATACCGAGTGCAGTCTAATGGATCTGGTTTTCTGGTGTTATAAGCCCAGTCACAAACTCCAATTTCCTCATTAAACACAGTTCCTGGCCTACGGGCAAATGAGTAACATTACTTGTAAGTAAATGAATTTTTTAGAATAATACAATGAAATGATACTTTTCAAAGAGTAAGGAAGGTAAGTTGGTCGTGTAGGAAAGAATGAAGGAGAAAATTAATGAAGCATCGTGTTATTATTACACACAAGAATTTCTTTGATCACATACCCGCACGACTTAATAAAAATTCGTCTGTCTTCGCATTCCACAAATTGGTTGCAATATATAGGATGTGGCGCAATATAGTTATAATCGCAGGCAAGGTTCAATGAATTCCGTTGTGAAGCCCTATTTGCACGTGAAGGACGTGGTATGTAATTGACATCAGTGTCATGTTCCAAAGAAATAGGCTTTTTGCATTTTATTTTATAAGAGTGGTCACAAAGTTCCTCTTCTGCATCATAAAGTGTCCCTGGAGGACAAGTTTTCACATGCAGATTACCCTTGTCACATTCAATAAACATGCTGCATGTTTCTGGGTGGGATGCTCTATACTTGTGATCCTTTTGACAATCATAAGTTCCAAAGTCAATTTTGCGACTTGTGCAATCGACATTGTGTGGCAAATCACAAACCAATGACAATGGGTTGAATAATGCTCCTAAGCCACATTTCTCTTCAACTATTCTTCCATTACTGCAAATTTCAAACTTATTACAATAAATGGAATGTGGTTGTATATACTCTTCAGATGGAGTACATTTTCTTCTTGGGTGTCTTGAGAGTGATCTTTTTTCCCTTGACAAAAGTTCCTTCGACACTCCTAGTCCAGGTGGATTTAAGATTATGCCATGGTTATCGTTGTGAAGGGTTGATGTAACGGATCGTTTCACTCTATTATCATTAAAAATGCTATTGTGAGTCCCTGTTTCATGACATTCGGGTACGTTGGTTTCCCAATCACAAACCAATGTTTTGGGATTGAAAGCAGTTCCTGGGGCACATATTTGAACAGATTCTGTTCCTGCAACACATTGGATGAAATGTCCACAGCTCTGAGGATGTGGATGTCGATGTATACCATTACCAGAGTTAGCGCATACGGAAACTTCCTGTCCTTCAGGGTATCTGCTTTCATTCACGAGTAAGGTTTTTGCCAATCGAGTGCTTCCATTACTTCTCTCGTGATTCTGGTCTTGAGACGATGAATTACTTATACTTGACTGAGTAGTTTGTTGTGTAAAACTTTTCCAAATATCTTGACTTTCATTTCTCTGATATCTTGTTACAACATCTGATTTATCCATAGTTTCTTCCATCTGTGTCAAATATTGACGTGCTGAATCCAAATGCGTGTCTGTTTTATTAGTATGGGTTTCAATTATTGGAAAACTTTCTATCAAAGAGCTTTTCTGTTGAACGCTATCAATAAATTTTTTATCTGATTTTTCTGTAATTGGAAAAAAAATCACTTGAAACATTTTTTACAGAAAAACGAATGCGGAAAATTCATCCAAAATTCAAATTTGGAGTAAAACTTTTAAATTGCGTATCCTCTTACCAGAGCTAGAACAAGTGCTTGTTGAATTATTAGAGCAGGTTTTATTAAAAGAGTTAAAATAAGTAAATTTTGGACATCGGTTTACTGTTAAAGAGTCGTTGTGGCAAGTTACGAACAACCTACATGAATCAGGAACTGCAAATCTAAAAAGGAAAAGATAGTAGTTGCTCAATGTTTTTTAGAGTCGGCTTCAACAAAGTCCTGTAATATCTTCAGCATTGATTTTAAATTCATTCCTCTTACCTTCCAAAAGGCTCCTGACAAAGTTTCTTAAATATGCTTGGAGGAAGATCCTTGTTGACTGAAAGTGGACCGATAATGCAGCTTTTAGAACACCATGGAACTAAAGTACAATTTGATGTTTTATTATGCATCTCAGTGTCGGAAAAACTGACAAGTGGCATTTCGAGCATGTTTTTGCTATTAAC
>JAQGAA010002160.1:0-13372 GCA_034696425.1 Isotoma viridis | reverse complement strand
ACACCTGTCCCACCCCATGAATAAATTAAAAAAAAATCAATAATACCCTGCTTACTCGAGTGCACCCACCCCTACTACTATCATTTGGAAACAAGACAAGAGCTTAATTATATACAAAAGGGTAGCCCTGAAGTACTTGCAACTGGACCTATAGTTGGAGTGTATAAGTGGAGTGCTACCTTTGGAAATAATAGCTCTTTAACCCGTTATACAATACTTCGAGCTGATTCTCCAATGCTTGAGTACTATCTCGTTGTCGATTGGAAAGAATCTCACAAGTTTCTTAAAGTTGAGTTTCCAGTAGATGTTCTGGCCCGTGAAGCAACTTATGAGATTCAGTATGGACATCTTACACGACCAACGCATATGAATACGTCTTGGGATATGGCACAGTTTGAAGTGAGTGGACACAAGTAAGTTCTTCAAAAACTCTAAAAAGTTTGGCTTGGATTTATAAAATTCATAATTTACCTTGACTAACGCTGATTTTTTAAATTTTAGATGGATGGATATATCTCAAACGGATAAAGGAGTCACATTTATAACGGATTCGAAGTATGGGTGGCATGTTCGTGACCATGTGGTACAACTTTCTCTTCTAAGGTCCCCGAAAAGTCCTGATGGAAATTGTGATATTCACAAGCATTTTATACATTATGCCGTTTTACCACATGAAGGTTGGTTGAAAAAAACTTGATACTTAATTACATTATAACCCTTTACAACATAGTCCAAACTTTCGTTTCGTTTTCTGCTCATTAATAAAATTAGATACAAGAAATTTATATCAAATAAAATTAATGAATTAATTATTTCAGGAACATTTCAACAAGCCGATGTCATAAGGAAAGCTTATGAGTTAAACTTCTTTGGAGCTAATAATGTACCCATTTTGAAATCTGATTTGGCCGAAGATAAGTAAGAATTTAGTGTAAATACTATAATTCAATAAAGTCGTTAGTTTCTTAATAATATTAATTCGTAATTAAAAACAGACTACCAAGTAACTGGGTTTCTTCAAGCAATAACGCAGTCATCGTGGAAGCTGTTAAAGTAGCAGCTGAAGCCTCAAGAGCAATATGTGTTCGTTTGTACGAATCATTTGGGGGATCCTTTACTACGAAGTTAGTTTTGTAACTTTTCTGTAATATTTGCTTATAATATTTGCAAATTTGTACTCTCCATTCAGTGAAAATATACGAGTCATTAATTTCTTTCAGAATTCAACTTGGCTTTCCTGTAAATAAAGTCCAAGAATGCAATGGATTGGAAGAAACCCTTGTGAATGGTGATGTGCTTGTTACTGAAAATAGTTTTGAAGTCAAAATCACACCATTTCAAATTAAAAGCTTTCTTGTGTATTTTTAATGTAAAGTGGCTTTTAAAAATTTATTAACTGACTACCGAGCAATACCAGCAAACTACACAACCATACCATAATACATTTTATGTGATGATCTGGCAATTTTTAAACTTAACATATTTTGTCAATATAGAATATTCATCTAAAAATTCTTGTATGATTATAAGAAAAAATATTTGCTTAAAAATTACAAAATGCCTCCTTCCTTCGTCATGGGTCAATCAATTTTTGAGTTATTTATGGCTTAAAGTGAAAACAAAATTTAGCCTTTTGCCTAATAGCATATCTTAATATCTTCTAGAAGTTGTGAATTTATATTGTATGCCTGTATGTATTACCCAGATGATAATAGGAATGCTGGCTATTAGCCAGACTAATGATTAACTGTCTGAACTTCATGAAATAAATATGGCGAACTTGAAAAATGTAGTTTGTAACTGCAACATATCTTTCAACATCCGTATCTTGAGAAGCTTCGGTAATGTAAAATTTTATTATGCCATGCCGGTATAAGGAACTCAGTAAAAGCGAAAAAATCTAAGAAGTTAATAATCTTAATTTAAAATTAGCTGTAAATGGCCACCTGGAAGGTCCGTTTTTAACTGTGATATTAAAATTGAATTACAAAGTTTAGTTCAACGCTGTTTTGAAAAAAAATGATCAAAATTTTTCTATTTTGTCTTTTCCAAACACTATTTTTCAAAATATCTAATCAATTTATTCTTCAAACCTGTTGTAAATATCAATCCAATTTTCAAATAGCAGATCAGAAATGTTTTAAAAGTCAGGACATTAATCACAATGGCACGCCATTTCCAAAAGAAATTCACTGGGAATTTAAACTCTCGGAAAATGTCACAGATACTGCCCATTTTAGTTTAAGGTTGGTTTATGTGTTTCTGAATTATTTATTTTATTTTAAATCATTTCAATTATAATAAGTTTCCATCTTACACCTTACTTAACTATCAACAGAAGGAAATCATCTTTATTTTCTTGCTCCGAAAAAGCGACACGATTACTTTTTTATAACATAACTGCAGCCGATAATTCTTTTCAATTATTCTTTCCTAATAATGGATATCTTCAAACTGGAAATGTGATATTACCTCCAACTCAGTTTTGCGTGAATAGGTAAGACTCTGCTGCCATTTGGTTCAACCAAATTCTAATATAAATTATATAAACTTTAGTGTACAACCGGAAAGTAGCAGCTTGGAAATCTTCGCTTGTACTCTAGCATGTAAAAAATCCAGCGTAAATCGATGTCTTCCAAAATGCTGCCCGTGGGGAACATATTCCCGTTGGCTGCATCCTGAACTTTGTTATAAACCACCTGCAAATCTTTACTCAAGCAACTTAATTCCAAGAAGACGAACTACTAAAACCCTAATCCCGTTTTATCTACAAAATCTAGAGTGTCATAAAATTGGACGAATGGTTTTTACAGCTTCGATTAACATCTTTAATGAAACGTAAGCTCATTCGTTTTAGCCTTTTGTTACTACATTTATACACAACCCGACAAAATCAAGATAAATGTCTTTATTGTAGCCAATTGGAGTGGATGACTCATACTCATACAGCCGGCTCATATTGCATTGATGATGTTGTAACTTCTCATGACATGAACTTTGACTGGAATGTAAACCAAGGAATCTTTTACTGTGGAGACGAATTTCCTGTTGACGAGTTTGGACTAAATGCAAGTTTGAAGACTTTTTAAAGTAATATCATATCATCGTATGTATTTGTTTAATGACTTTGTTTTTCAAAATGATTCAGGGACTCGAGAAAATCGTATATGGAGTTTGCATGATTTTGTCAACCATCTTCCTTATCATCTCAATTGGTGTCTACTACATCAAGTTGTGCAAAACGCACTCATATGTGCATTCCTGGATAGAGTTTTTCTACATGATTTGCTTACTTTCGTTAGGGCTATGTGTCGCCATCCAAGTCTACTTTCCTGAAAAACGGGATAATTATTGCACAATTTACCATTTTACTGGTAACTGAACTTATTTTTAAATCATAAACATTTTTGTGTCTTTAATTACATATAGTATTGATTTCAATTTCAGCAGTGTTTGGGTATACTGTCTTCGCAGTTGCATTGTTCTCTTGGGCATCATTACTTAGCTTTGACCTTTTCATTGCTTTCAAGTAAGTCAAATGTCACTAGTTTCCTAAGCCCAAAAAGTGTTAGTTATTTAATAGTTCTTTTAAAATGGTTCCAGGGACTTGAGACCTTTGGGTATTTACACATACAGAGACAAAGAACGGCTTTCCATGTACTGTTTCATCGGATTTAGCTTTCCAATTACAGTTGCAGTTGCCTCTTTTACCTACAGTTACATTTATTACTGGTAAGTTTCCATTTGTACATTATGGTTCGGAAAAGGAATATTATTTATTTATATTATTTAACAGGGACTACGCAGGATTTTGTATGCCAATTCAATTCACAGTGATCCGAACAGTCCAAGGCGTATTGTTAATTTTTAATACGACGTTTTTCATTTGTACATTTGTACTAATCATAAAACACCGCAGGGATACAAGGTTTGCTACCGGAAATAATTCTAAAGAGATTAACCAGTTGTAAGTCAAATTTAAATCATAAAATTAAATTTATTGAGTCTAATTAATGAAAATCTAAAGGGTTTATTTAAAATCTTCAAATTCACAGAATCAGTTGCTTCATCAAGCTTTTCATTGTATCTGGAATTACTTATGGTGGCATAATATTCAGCTACATGTATGGAATGGAAAGACAATCTGCTTGGTACCTTATATGCTTTAGAGTGTTTCTTAATTTACGAGGAGTGACTATTTTCTTCATTTACGTGTGCAACCCTCAAATGAAGAAAATCCTTTGTCAACGACACAAAGGTAGTTTTGAAAATCTTCAAGGCTTGACAATACTTACAGCTTTTTTTATAATTTAATGTCTACTAAATACTGAAAAAAAATTAATCGATTCAGATGGAAAGCTATGCGAGTGTGGCTGCTGCAAACGACCTCAAGGCAGACAGAAATTCACACACAGGAAGAAAAAATTGCGGTCATTACGGTCCACCTTTAGGAGAACTTTGAGTCTGACCATTTAATTTACAATTTGCTGTATAATAAGTAACGTGTGAACTGTAATTAGTATGCATTGGAAACTTACAAATCAATCTGAAGATGAGAAACCATTTAAAAAATCATCACAAACTTCTTTTAATTTTAGACACATCAAATAAAATAATTCGAATAAAATATTAACCTAACTACGAATAATTCATAACCTAAAATAAATTTGAAGTTAACAAACTGTTTAATACAACATGACACCAATACGAGTTTTTAAAGTATTGAACAAGAAGACTTTCCTTGCAGGGCCATGAAATTTGAGTAGAAATGATGAAATGCCAAATCCATCTTGGTAGCAATGCCTTCAGACTTAGCTCTTACAAAGAAACTAATGGGTACAAGTGCCAAGTTCGTCTCTAGAATGACTGGATTCAAGAGTAAACTTTGAATCCATTCCTCTCGAATCTCAGACACTTTCTCATGAGAGAATTTGGTAAGGTCCATTTGTTGAAACTTCATATCACCTCCTTGGAACTTCGTATCTACGTCATACCCTTGGATGAAATCTGATTTTGAGCCGTCAGTAGTGATAACATAGCTTAAACCATCTCCAGTAATATACTGGAAAACTTTATTTGTCTCGTATTCATCTGATGGTAGAATTGAATCTTGTTTCAGAGACTTGAATATGTTTGTGAGCATCTTTCCACGGAAATTGATTTGGATGGAACCTCCTCCATAAGCTGATTTCACTACGTGTGTACCCCAATACTCAAAAAACTCCTTCCATGACTCAATTGTTTCTGGCTTTCTAATATCTAAGTCTGGAAGGGCAGAAATCGTCTCCCAGAATAATGGTTTGAAATCAACATCTTCCCCAGTGCAAAGTGAGAGCTGAAACGCTCTGTACTCTATCAATGCTGTAGCTATGGTTGACTTTGTTGGTTCTTGATTTGGTTTTATTACATTGTATCCACTTCTTTGATTAGACAGTTGGGGTGGATTATTTGTTGGAAATGTTACATATTTTATGCTCAAGTCGTTGAAGCGGTCTAAAACGTAGTCAGCATAAGAGATAAAGAACTTGAACACGATTTCACGATCTTCTGTAAGCTTGCAACTTATTTCTTCTGGAATTAATCCCACTGGAGATGTTTTCAAATGTCCGGAGAACTGGAATGGGGATACTTGTGTGACTACATCTTTACTTACGTCGTAACCTTGACCAACGTATAACGCTGGGAAACAGGATGGTACTTTGAGTTGAATTGTTTCTGTTAGCAAGTCAGTGACAGCTAAGTTGTGGAAAGGAATTTGGTTAAGAATTTCAAGGACTTTTAAAGGATCCTCAGGAAGGTCAGAAAAAGTCTTGATTTTTTGATTTTGAAAAACTTGCTGCAGAGTTAGTAAAGACGACTGGAATTTTTTTCTAAGCTCGGGATCAATATTTTCCCATCCTATTTCTAGAAGAGTTGATATCTCTGTGGGTTCAATTTGAACATCGAGATAAACGCTGTGCAGGAGTTTTTGCATTTTTATGACAGCGGGATACTCGGGACCCTTAAGAGGCAGTTTTTTGGATACACCACACTCGGCAATTGACTTTGGGTAGTCCAGACTAAAAGCTGATTTCAATACTGCATGGCCGTCAATGTCATCATTTGATGTATCTAATATAAGTTTTCTAATTCCATCAATAAGACTAAGGTTACCGGCCTGAAGATTTGATTCCATCTCAAAAGGATTCAAACTAGGTCTTCTGTCAGGTTGACTTGAAGGATAATGATATGCAATAAATGGTTCTACCATTGGAGTGACTTTGCTTATGAGATTTGAAAGTTCAAACTGGACGTTTTCATTGATATGAGCTTCTTCTTCAGGTAAATGAGTTAGAACAAATAATATGTTCTGAAAGGTTCCATTTTTAAACAATTTGTCATGAAAATGAGAAATGCATTTTAGAAAATTAACAAATTCAGAATAGTCTGCATAATTTCCAGTCTTTTTATACTTTACTGGAACAAGGAGAAGGGTTGGAAATTTTTTGTTTAGCCCTTCAGTGTCACTCATATGCCCTAGTAGAGTTGAAATTAGGCTAGCATCTCTTTCTTCACTTTTGAAGCCAGGCGTGTCAATAATTTTGAGAGAATTTATGAAATCTGATTCACCCTCCGACTTAATTGTTGCTGTGCACTCAACAAGCTCACAAGTTGTTGACTTGTCCTTGTGGACGGTAAGAATATCTTGTCTCACAAGATAGTTGACCTAGATTTTGGAATAAAATTAAAATTTGCATAATTCTTCCAACGGTTTTAAATAATTTAATAACTTACAATAGAAGACTTTCCACTATTTTGAGGTCCCATCACTAAAATAGACCCTGTGAGAGTTTCCTTTTTCTTCTTGATGCTCAAATTTTCCGTTCTTGGCTTTGGCGTTGGCTTCTTTACATCATTGATTTCCGTAAAACCTAATTCTGACTCAGTAATTTTTGAAGACCAAATGGCTTCATCATATTTTGCAATTCGTTGAACTACAGAGAGTTCTGATGTTGGAGATAGTTCATTAGAATCTTCTGATTTAAAGTTTTGATTTTCATCACCCTTTGACTCAATAATTGATTCATTATTGTTAATTTCATTAACTGTCAAGTTTTGCAATGTTTTAATATCAACCACCGGAACTGACGTTTTTCTGTTCCAAAAACGTTTCGGCTTACTCAAAATCCCATTTTGAGGAGAAGATTCCTCTATTTTTGGAGTAGCTTCAGTACTTTCTATCAAATCAGGAATTTTCGGGGTTGGCTTGATACTCCCAAAACCAAAGCTTGCTCTTTTAGTTGGTGCAGCTTTTATTGTAAGATTTTTATCAACTGCAGTCTTCGACGAGTCTGGACTTTGAGGTGGACTAGTTGCAAGGGGGCTTTCTTTATTATTATTAGAAGCCACACCTTGGTTTTTGCCATTGTTTCTAAAGTCTACGAATCCGGCTGATTTCCTACGAAGATTCGACGCTGTGTTTGATACACCTTCAGTAAACTTTTTCAATAGACTTTTAACATCTTTGGGTGTCGTGATTTCATCTTCGTCATCAGTCACTATTGCATTTCCATTCCTCAGAATAATTGGTTTAGCACTGAATCCATTTGCTTTCTGCATAGAATCCTCATCGAAAGATTGCACTGGGGAGACATGTGTGATTTCCACGTCCATCACTGCCGGAACTTCATCACCCCCCGTTGTACTACTAGAAAGAGCTGAACTTTCACTAATGCTACGTGCCCTGGAAGATTTAGATGTTCGAAATTTCTCATCTTCCTTGGTATACATAGAAGCTTCCAACATTTTGACTTTTTGTTTAACATTTGGTTGGTACTCGTACTCGTACACTGAGATATTCGATGATTGTTGCATTTTCAACTGACCACTAAGGCAGATTTAGCACGCACTTTTGGAGCAAAATGTTATGATATTATAAAAAAGTCACTGTCAAGGGATTTATTCTTGGGTAAGAAATGGATTAGAAGTATGAAGTGTTTCTAGCTCTGCAGCGTTTTAAGTTAATCCAGTTTTATTACATGAATAACTAAATATAATATTTTTTACTTGGATGCATTAAACGTGTCCTCGTTTTAGCAACGATATCTTATCTTAGGAAAGGATCATATATAATAATTGGGGTTTTTTATGACATGACTAATAATAATGAACAAAATGTACGTGATTATGAATAAAAGCTGGTATGGTAGTCTCATCTGTCATTTTTGGAATCAAGAACAAGCATGGGAATATGAAGCGAGTGTATTTGTTTTGTTCCGCATTTATCTTGGTATTTGATGATTTGGAAGAGATACCTTATCTTTGGTTTACTTTTTCGTCTTATCTCTTTCTCGTTGCATGTACAAGGGTAATTTGTATTATATATATCTAAATGATCAATTACATTTATTTCATGGTTTTTAGTATGGAATGGATTTTTCAATGAAATGTAACTTGATAGGGAACAGAAGGAAGAGAATGGCTTAAAAATAAAATTTTGCAAGGGGTTCTAGTATTTTGTTGTGGATAAGATTATGAAATTATGACATGTTTTTCTGCTTGAAAATTTTTTTATTCTGAATCGAATTCCAACTAGACATTAATTCAAAACATTTTGAGCATTGCATATTTAAAAAAGTTATATTTTTTAATTAAAGTGTGCGTTGGAATTTGGTTTAGTTTGCAATAAATATATGATCCCTACTCCCATGTCCCATGCATGTATTTAATTGCAATCGGTAACCATGCCTGTATCCAAATGCGTTTCTTCATATCAAATGTATATTATGTAGCATTGACATTGAAGTAATAACACTTTATTTCGATGTTCCTCATCCTATTCAATTGCTACCTGTTTGAAACAACCACGGGTCTTGGTTCTGGTAAAAGTCATAACTCAATTACGACTAGATGTTTGCTAGTCTTGGATTTTCAAAAAATTAAAGAATAGCAATGGGATTTGTAGGTCACTGGAATTTGGTCCTTTCGTTTTTCTTCATCTGTACATGTGAAATTCTTCCTAACAAAAATACCAATGAGTCACATAATATAATATCTGATTATTAAATGCTAATCCATACGCAATCTTCATGCAGGGATTGTTGGTAGTGGTCCAGTTCCGGCTCTGGCAGCTCCTCATGTTGAAGAAAATGAGATGGAACGGGCTCATGCACATACAAATTCAATAATGAAGTTCTCTTATGATGATAATGAAAAACTAGGTACACAAAATCTTCATCAAATTTTCGTTTAATCAAAAGATATTCCTGAAGAATGTTGCATTTTTATCATAAGGGTTTGATTTTCATTCAAAATCCAGGGCCTAATAGCTGGAACGACAATGGTTCAGTAACAAGTGATGATGGATTCCGAGAGGGGATAACCAAAAATCGTTGCGCTACACAGTGGACAACGCCGTTAAATATTGATACAAATAGTGTTGTGGCACCTGATGTAATTAATTAATAAACGCATTCTTGGAAAATAACCTTAGATGTAATAATAATATCAAAATGTTAAAATATTGTAGGAAGATTTAATACCTGTTGAGGATGACACCGATCGCTCGTCCCTGACGTTTTTTATATCACAATCTAATATCGAAACTGAGGAGTGGGAATTTGGTCATCCTGCAGATTCCTATCACGGGCGTAAGTTTGAAACCATTTGACTTTAACAGCTTGGACGCTTAAACTTGTTTGATTTTACACTAAAAAAGCCAACTTTTTAGACACTAAAAAGGTACTAAAAGGCTCTTATTTTGCAACACTAAAATAACATTAAGTTTAACAAGATTCAGCTGTTCAGTGTTTTGCTTTTAGCAAAAGATCTATTTTAGGTTTAAGAATCTTCTTGTTCCCAAGATCGTTTTATAAATATTAAGCATACGTTACTTTACAGTTGAGATACGAGCCCCACATTGGGGAACTTTTCAATTAAATGATCGCTTTGACCCTCCGGGTTTCAATCCGGATTTCGAATTTGTAGGAGCAAATCAGTACACAAACTACGATTTCAGTTTTGGTGCTGTGTTTTATTGCGACCCTGAAAAGGCAAGTCCTGGAAGGTCCATGCATCAAGTTGATGGAAAAAAGTATGCACAACATAAATATAGCATTGAAGCCCTTTTTTGATCTCATGATTCAATGTATAACTGAATGTTCATTCATTATGGTAACTACAAGATTTCCTTTGGAAATTGACCTTATATTTTTCAACCAACCTTCTATAATTGGAATCGACAACGTAATATGTGAAGATAACAAACAAGATAATTGCAAAACTATTGGTATTTTAGTAGCCATACTTGGAGAGGTATGTCATATGCAGTCCAGCTATATTTCAATTTTATTATAAAATTATATCTAAAGTCTGAAACCCCTAAACTACTTTGCTTCCAGTTTGATAAGGAAGACAATAAACGATTAGAACCTTTGATTCAAGCTGCAGCAGCGTTTGAAGGACCAAGTTGGTATTCCGATGATATGGACGAAGGTTACGTCATTCCTATAAACCCACCATGGTCTCCCACTTGGCTTATACCAGATTCAAGTCCATACTACTACTACGATTCTGGTTCTTTTCCTGTTCCTCCGTGCTGGCTGATTGGTCGTGTTTATGTTATTAAAGAAACTATTAAGATATCACGTCGACAGGTTGATAGATCAAAATATAATTAAATCTTGCTACTAATTATTGCTGAATGTGTAAAATAACTAAACACATTACATCATAACTATGAATTCCAGTTTAATTCACTGGCAAGTGTGAGGACACAAAGAGAAAAATCCACAGGAGGACGAATGCCATGTACTTACTCAGTATTGCAAACTACGAGTGGAGATGATGACATAGAAATAAAATACAACCAATATAATTACAAGATTAAAGGGCTAGAGGACAGGAGACCTATGACTAAAGAAGATACTAAAAACAAAGAAGAGAGAGAAAGAATCGTAAATGAAGCTAAAAGGAAGGCTCTTGCTCGACAAGGAATTCATTTAGCACCAGAAAAACCTCGCAAGGCTTCAGTTTCATTTCGGGTTCGAATTACTTTCTGGAAAATTATAGCTTTTCTTTTGTTATCACGCATACAGGAAGCAATGAATTGTTTTAATATTAATGCATAAATAATTTCTGAGATCACGACAGTGTAAATAAATCCTAAATAACTATAAACTATTTTTTTAGTTTAAAAAGCTGTTATTTATTTTATTAAAATAAGAATTTATCTGTAGTTTTTGCCTTGAAATATATTGGCATTCTTGATGCTTATAGTATGTCGGAGATTCACGATAATAATGGAAGTTTGAGTTTAATTAAATAAACTGTATTTTTTTCGAATTTTTTGTGTTTTTCCTTTAGGGTATATTTAAGATTATCTGCATAATGCCATAACACACAAATTAAAAAACATATTGTGGTAAAAATGTATTACAAAATGATGGAATTAATCATTAGCTAAAGCAAACTGAAATAGATTAGCTTTGAACATTTGGTTGAGGAGATTGTTAATATGATTGAAATATGATATATTTGCTGATCTTGATGAGAACTTACAGAGTTTTCAACCAATGTGACACTAATTACTTTTCATGTGGTAAAAAGATATTGTAAAATACTGTACGAAAAGTGCTTGCTAATATTAAGAGATTGCCATAGGATTCATATTACACACATTAAAATATAGTTAAATCTCGATAATTCGATATATGCTCTGAATTAGAAACAAGAAAGGGATTAGGACTCATAAGCCTAAATTAGTAATTACATGTGCATGGATATGGATTTGTTCTTTACAAATAATAATGACTCATTTCACATGGCTTTATCTGTATTTCATGAATGACGTACAAACATGACTATTGAAAACAACTACTGGAATTTTGTCTTCACAAAGTTAGTTATTTATATTTTACTTTATGTTTAACAACTAAAGGAAATCTTTGATGTCTAATAAACTGTCACAAGATTTAGAGAAGTAAGATTTAGAACATGAAGAAATACAGGAAATTTTATATTGATTCATCTTGAGTATTTTGTTAGTTGAATTTTGTCCTAATAGTTAGACACAAGCTATTACATTTTTTTGTACTATTGGGTCCATTAACAATATTCGAGTGGATTGGTGAGATTATTTCGCAAGTTTTGTTTTCGTAAAAGCAAAAGAAAGGCTTTTCGGGTGTAAACTATTATTTTTGGAAGAGGAGTTTGAAGTATTAAACTGATTCTTACAAAATTAAACAGCTATAAATATACCTTACATTAACGTGTTAATAGGCCCATTTTAGAATATTAGTAATTCTGTGTCTGAATGTGACATACGTAAGTTCAAAAAATGATTGTAATGAAAAATTGATAAATGAAGAAGTTTAACTCTTATTAAAGTTACGAAACAGTTATTAATGGATTCAGCTCAAAAGTGCATTATTTGGAATTTCAGATTGACTGCTTTCAAATCTGTTGAAGAACTATACTTTACGGAAACTAAAATCAAAGGTAAGAGTACCTCAAAATTTTTAATAAGTTAAAAAATAAATGCACGAGTGATCCTATTAATAGAATTTATTAAAACAGATTCACGCAAAAAATCTGATAATTATTTTATCCAATTGCTTTACAAATTATTAACTAAAAAATCAGGAAATAAATCACTATGAAATATTACATCGATCAACTGCAAAATCTACTTACTTAAACTTTACGAGTATAATGATAATGACAACGGGATTATGTGTGTGAAACTCATTATCAATAATACTTACTTGAAACTTTGAAACGTATTGCTAAGAATAAATATTAGTATTAGTATTACATTCAGTAGTGTGAATGATTTTTTAAATCTTTTAAATACCAGAATAACATGTTTCCATAATTTTTAAGAAAGTAGCATATTTTCTTTACACAGAAACAGACAATTCATTTGAGCCCAAGAAAGCTATTTATGAAAAAATGAACTTAAGAAATTCCAATCCAATTTTAACCACAATGTAGCATACACAATGCAAAATATTGGCAAAATAAATCTCATTCATAGTTCACTATTAATACTGCTATTATAATTCTATTATTATCGCTTTTAAAAACACACCATATTCTAAGAATCGGATATGCTCTGAAATACACCATATTCTGAAATAAAAGTAGTGCACTAGGGCAAGTCTTGAAAAAACAATACCTCTCTAAATAGCTAATTACCGTAAAACTCGATTTAAGCGCGCATGTGCGATTAATGTTTCAAACCCTAAAAAGTGAGGGCTGTTATTCCGGGGGGTGCGGTTATTCCGGGGGTGCGGTTAATATTTCAATACAATTTGTTTACAAAAAACTCTCATTTTTATTCACAAAATCTTTCAAGAACCATTACATAACATGAGTTTTTTCAAATTGTTAA